>JAHWFP010002206.1:0-11062 GCA_023313725.1 Lithobius niger | reverse complement strand
TTTTTATGTTTGCGTTTCTTCCGGTAGTGGTTGAATGCAAGGGCCAAATGTTATTATTTCATTGAATTGCGTCGAAAAAGGTTATCAGCTAGAAAGAAGAAACGAAAATTTAATTTTCCGTGTTTTTTTAAGTTCACTTGACTACCACCAGCAAGGTGTATGCATCGTCGGAATTCCTTAACTATTCACGATTCCAAATTTACAATGGTGAGTGTTAAAAACAAATTCGAAAATTTGTTATTTCTCCCGTAATAATTGTTCGATTTACGTCAAGTTTTGGCTCAGCAATACTGTTTGGGGTATCGAGCGTTGTACCAAATTTCATTCCAATCCGATCTTTCGTTTGGGTTCCACCCTGACTAAAAATGTGCAACCAACGGACCACTCAACCAACCAACCAACCAACCAACATTTTGCAATTTGGTGTCCGTTATAGGCTACGCTTCGCTCGCTTCGCTCGCTCCGCCAAAAAGAAACGAAATTTAAATTCGCTGGTGGCGAATTTCAAAACCCTCCCACGCATTTGTTTTGACCCCTACATCTCTCAAACCAACAAAAGGACCATTCTCAGATCACTATGCATCCGTGTGCCAAAATTAATTCATCTACGTAGGCATTCTCAATTTTGCGCGAGCCATGAGCAAAGAGACTATGGAATTTAACATGGGAAAAATCGTATTAGCTAGCTAGCTAACTAGAGCTAGACAGTATCCACCCAAAACCAAAACTGGTAGAAAAACCCACCAAGTTTCCAAAAACGATCGGCCTTTGAAGGTAGTAATATCATTCCACCAGGGAAAGGCCGCCAATGTTAATCCTATTAGCCAAGTTAATCGCACCTACTAATAGTTCGAAAGTTAAATGAAAACTAGAAGATTGCTACTAGCGGTAGCAATCTTCAAGTTTTCATTTAAAGTCCAAAGTATTATTCAGTGCGATTAACTTGGCTAATAGGATTAACCTTGGCGGCCTTTCCCTGGTAGAATGATATCACTACCTTCAAAGGCCGATCGTTTTTGGAAACTTGGCGGGTTTTTCTTCCAGTTTTGGTTTTGGGTGGATATCACAACTTTCATAGGACTGTGAACGTACATAAGGTTACACCGTCTGTTTATGATGCTTCAATCCCATTTTTGCACACAGTGACTAACAATCGCTGATTTCGTTTGCTTCGCTCACTCAATCAGCGCATCCCCTTCAGTTGTTTTGTTTAGCCCTTCACCTTCCTCTTAATTTTTCCAGATTTCGTTCACATTTAGTCATGCAGGAACCCCCAAAGGTCGCTGTTACTAAAACAGCAGAATGCGAAGCAATTTATTTTTGGGTTATTAACAAAAACCCATTAGCTCGTGTATGCTCATATTGTTGCGTAACCATCATCTAACGCGCATCCCTTTAGTCTTACGCAATCCACGGCAACGTTAATGTTTTTTTTATTTTGTCTTTCGTTACAGTTCAGTTTTTAGTTCGTCCAGGCTTTTACAATAAATCTAAGGACCAGTCATGATTGTTCAAGCCATTGTTGCTTAAAATATTTGGTCGCAACTTTGAAAAGAAACGAAATTTAAATTCGCCCGTGGCGAATTTCAAAACCCTCCCACGCATTTGTTCTGACCTCTACAACCCCCAAACCAACAAAAGGACCATCCACAGATCACCATGCATCCGTGTGCAAAAGTTCAGGTACGTAGGCCTTCTCAATTTTGCGCTAGCCATGAGCAAAAGTCTATGGAATTTAACATGGGAAAAATCTTATTAGCTAGCTAGCCAGTAACATAAAAACAACGTTATTGACGCATCTTTTTCTCTATGATTGGTGGACACTCATCCTTTAAATTTTAGTTTTTCTTAATCTCTGACCCTTCCTCTTACATTTTCCACAATTTGAAACATTTCTGTCGCGTTGGGATTTATCATCAACATGCCAAAATATGCTTTCAGTTGCTTACAGTTAACAGGCACATGTCTGCTAGTGAGCCGCCTTTTTGTAATTAACAATCAGTTTTTTAACAATCGGATGTCTACAATGGGATGATCTACTGTTAAGGTGCGTATCAAAATATTAACTAGCGTGTGTCTAGATCTAATGCTTTCTTAGGTCTACCAGAATAGCATCAACGTGTATGCCATCGTTAAGGATTTGAGAAACAATGTCATGTTTGCTTTTAGTGCATCACTAGCGCTTTTATTGCTTCCTCAATCCAAACTCTATTTTTAACAGAGAAGAATTTTGTGAAGGAAATTTGATATTATAATCTTCATTGCTAGCAGCAGGGACATTGTGAATAATTGTTCATATCCGCTCTAGAGCCCTTTTTGAGCTTGATTTACCTAATCAAGTTCCTATACGCTAGCAAGCGAAGTCGGCTTGGTATGACTCCGCATCACCCAAGACACAGCCACCTACATTAAAGGCCGTATCATCTTTACCTTCCACAATGCTCCGCTAGAAGGCGAAACAAATAAATACCTATGCGACAAGTTTACCGAGTGGCGTCATCGGTTGGCAGAATTTGGCACCCTCGTCGGTTAATTTGAAATTTCGCCGCTTGGTGTAGAGAAACCAGCACCTAGCAAACTTGCGCTTATGTCAATTGTTGATTTTAGTTGCCTTTTTTGGTCTGATACGATATGGCCTTTAATGTAGGTGGCTTTTCCATGACCGCTTTTCCTAAATAAATTTGATTGCGCATGCGTCGACTCTAACGTCAGTTGTGTTCTTTGTTGCGTCATATATTTGCTATCTCTAATATCCACATGGCTGTCGTTGTCGATCCGACGAATCGACATAACTCTGGGCCACGAATGGAAGCAACTCTGGACCACCTGGACTAACAAACTAGTGAATACTTATTATGAAACGTAAGTGGGACTACTCTGAACGTAAAAATTGTATTCGAATGTACTATGCTACAATTGGCAATGTGGAATTTACGTTAGGATCAACATTTATCCCCGCCGATGATTTTCCCAATATTCCGCACGCCGTTACTCATGAAAAATAATTTCGGCACGCTGCCGCTGCCGGCCGCCGTTAATTTTTCGGCGCGCCACGCCACTAGGTAGTTTTGCATTTTAATTCAAAATTTCAGTTTTAATTTTTTAACGAGTTTTTCTCGATCTGAGGAACCTTAAAAATAAAAAAAGGTAAGAAAGATTAAAATCCTTGCCGGGCCGGAAGGGCACCTTATATTTATTTTTCGTAAACAGTTCCGATAGGCGACTTGTTATTGTCAGTTTCGTGCAAGAATTTCATAAAGAAATACATAAACTGCTTATGCAAAAAATCGCAACATTATTATTTTCCTAGACGAAAGACAAGGCTCTCTATTGGGTGGTTCCAATAGGCGGGTTGTTATTATCAGTTTCGTGTTGTTTTGTGTGGTTTTGTTATTATTTTCAGTTAGGTTAGGTAAGTTGGAGGTTTTGCAGGTAGTTAACTGGTTGGGGTTTGGCATTTCATACTGGGGCAGTTAATTGGTTAGGTTATGTTAATGATGATTTAACGAGTTTCCGCAATTTATGACTAATTTGTAGTGCCTTCCGTGAAAATTAAAGGTAGTTTTTTTCTCTTTTTTCGAATTTCGGGCCATGTGCGTAAAGGGAACATGGGAAGAAAACGGGCTCTCGTCCGATTTTTTTTAATGGACTAAGAATTACCTGCTGAGTAATGTTTTCCTCGGCCATTTTTGGGGGAAAACGCACCGTTTGGCCGTGGTGAAGGTCCGAAGTTAGCACCACGCCGCGCCCGAAAGCATGAAACTCGGCGAAAGTCCGGCAAGTGAAACACCAAACCCCAACCAGTTTAACACCTCAAGTGAAATGCCGAAGCCGGTTCCTAACCTAACCGTCAATAACAACAAAACCACACGAAACTGACAATAAAAACCCACCTATCTGAACTGTTTAGTGGACAAAAATATCAGCTGAGAACACGGGAAGAAAACGGCCTCTCGTCCGTCAGCGCAAAGAGTGCGGCTTTCAATAATTTCTGACGGCCAAACGAAGCCTTTGCCCCAAAAATTTTAAGCGAAAATGTTGTTCAGTTGATCATTTTACGTCATTCTAGCGCAACGAGAGATCAATCGGTGAGGAGCCCTTATTCTTCTCATAAGCCGCGTAAAGTAAACTTGTTCCCTCTATTGTTTATTTTACTATCGAAAGTGATCGTGGAATAAATTTATAATTCTGCCTTTATTCCATTTGCTATGCACCTAGTATGCACTATCCCGTTGTCTCACACGTTTATCGAATTGATTATACTACAACAAACTTGCACTAAATAATCGATTATACAATAATTACCTGATTAGCAGGAGCCACATAACTCATACACGAATTGCCAATACGCATAGAATCCTAGGACAGCCTTCCCACGAACCGTAAAGTAGCCTCCATTTTTTTTTTTTCAGTTATTCGCCAATAGCCCAACAACTGATAGAATTCCGTTTTCCGTGCATGTTGTCAAAACCTGAAATAAGCTGGGCCAGTTCCGGTTCAACTTTTTTTCATACAGAAACATAATTGGCAAAACTTTTTAGTCAAGGACCTGCAACCCTTCATATGCAAACAATTTAGCCATAAACTGTTTAATAACAACGCCTACATTTTGCTGGCACGTCTTCTAATCGAAATCATAAAAAATCGACTAATATTTCAGTCATTTCAGGCCATACGATAAGGGTGATAGGCATGACCCGTTCAAATAAACGACTGGGTGAGACGAAACGTCATTTAACAATAGCTCACGACGCAAGCTCCTTTCTCTCCCCGACTGTATTTCAATAACTGCTAAGCAATTAAAAAAGGTAAGAAAGATTAAAATCCTTGAAATGGCAAAACGAAACTCAAAACCAACAAATGTGCTGAAGTACTTACTTGTCATAGTGTGCTAGTTATTTTTCGCATTCGTGCAATGAGATTGGAGGTGTTAATGTTTTACACTTTTAACAATCTCCTGCTACAGCTCAACCACCAGCCCTCAGTCGGTTTGCATGCATAGCATTCCCATCAAAGATCATAGCCATAAGTTACATTTATTTCTAACAACAATAAAAATTCCTAAACATTGTGATCATTCTGACTACCACAGGGCCTCATCACAAAATATGTGTAGAACAGCGCTTTTTGTGGTTGTTATAGTTGTTTTTTTTTCGTCCCGCCAAGTAAAACTAGGGTGTCGGTAACAGAAACTGCATATTGTTATTTAAACCCAAAAAATTTAGCATAAATAAGTCTAAACTAATTACCCTTCTTCCCGCCATTCAACAAATCTTACATTTTTTTCTTTTTTGGGGCGGAGGGGGAGGCTGGTCAACCGCCCCCCCCCCCTGCCCACCACCACCACTGCCGTCCATTGAACATTCGAGCCTTAGCTTGCAAATTTTCAACAACAATATGTGCTATCACATATGCCGTACAAAATCAAGCTCCATAGATCACAGTTGTGTTCTTGTTAAAACTAAGTCAAAGCATTTGAAATTGTAATCGTCCAGGCCACGTTTCAGTTAAAATTTTTGTCCTGAGCAGTTTGTTTTTGGTTGGCTTGTTTTCACTGTAAAATTTATCAGCTATTTCATGAACTTTGTTGTACGTTACATTTATACCCTCAATTTTAGCCAGAAAACGGCAATCATGTTCGCTCATTAATTTAATAATTTTGGCAAAGTCAAATGTATACAAATCGTTATTTTCTGGCTGGTTTTCTAGTTTATTAACTTAAGATAATTGGGCCGCGGTCTGAGATTTTCTTGTCCCTCACAAGATCGGGGTGGGGAATGGGATGTGGATCTTGACAAAAAAATTATCAATGCTCGACTGATAGATTTTGAGGGGCTTCGGTTATAAGATCAGGCGTCCAAGACAGCGCGATTTAAAGACGTTCTATGTTTGTTATAATTATGTGCAAAACCAAGCAAAGCTGGATTGTATCTAAATCAATTTAATGACCACGACATTATTACTGGTTGCAAATAAAATGAAGTTTAAATTAGAGGTGTGTGCAGGTGTGCACCGTACGAATTCACCTAGATAAATAAGTCAAACATTTCTGCAGCAGCAGCTGTGCAAAGAGTTGCACCGATATTTCATGGGCAGTGGCGACTCTCCACAATTTTTGGCAGCAATGCTAAAACCAAAGTTAGACAGTGTTGTTGTCATGTTGTTTAACATGAATTTGTTTCGATTGTTTAACAATTTTCGGAGGGGGATACCTATAATTCCCGTCGTTTTTTACGGGTCAACATAACGGCCCATTCGTCATGCATACCAGGCGTTTGTACCACAACTTATGATCCATATTCTGATACGCACCTTAACATCCAAGGAGGTTTTGAAGTAGGCTCCAAATTGTTTTGTTTTTTTCTCAACCAGAACGGCATTAGGACCTGGTCTCCAGCATTCAGCATAACTGTGATTGGAAATAGCTCTTAACAATTTAGCTGTACTTCCTTGGACGTTAAGATTGTATGTCGGAATGTGAGTCTTAGGCTGATGATGAAGGTCGCAGCCTTAACAGAAACCATGTCCATGTTTGGAAACTGAAAATACTTCAATAATCCCTATGAAAGCAGAAGACTTTTAATTGAAACCTTTGCACAATAATTCAAAACGATTTTCCTAAAGTTCTTCCAATAGTTTTGTGTTACACAACATTATCAGGTTGACTTTTTTGTGCGTATTCCTGGACATTGCTAGTACAGGGTTCGTACACCAGAGACAAAACCATTTTCAAGGCCTTTTCAAGGCCAACACGAAGCCAATTTCAAGGCCGTTTTGCACACCAAATTATTAAAAATTACCTTAAAAAATTAAATCTTTTTGCTAGCCAATATTCTATAATTGAATAAACATCCATTTAACAGTTATTTATTTTGCCCCATCGTGGGACAAGTTGCCTTTCCAATACCGCACTTACACGTGAATACGAACGAAGGCACGTCGAGTCGTTAACAGAAGATAAGCATTAGGCTGACGAACTATTTTAAACTTTTTTTTTTATGAATTTAAGCATAAATTGACTGTATTTCATCAAACATAGTACGCTAACAAAATTCAAGGCCATTTCACGGCTATTACAAAAAAAATAACAATTTTCAAGGTTTTTCAAGCCTTGAATTTTTGGTTTCGAAATTTAAGGCTTTCAAGGAATTCGAGGACGTGTACGAATCCTGTTAGTAAAACAGTTCAAACAACACGTGACAACACTTCAAAATCGACAGGTGACGGGCAATCCGGCCGAATACTGTCCAAAATAGTTCAATGACAATAGTAATGTTTGCTCATCATCCCATTGTTTTAGGGAGATGGTGTAACTTTTAGTGAGTGCCAGTATCAGAAAATATAATTTACCAAGCTGCTACGACGTGCCACTGTTGTTAAAGACGTTGATAAGGACTCTTCCATTCTGCTACACATCGGAGTAGAATACTGCTTTCATGGAAATGGTTTTGTCTTCTGTAATTGTTCTGTTTGTCTGAAAGTGTCTGTATTCCTACTGTCATTTTTTTTTGCGTTGGTTTCAAAAAAAAGTTGTCTTTTTACCAAAAAAGTATGGTTGTAGTTAATGAGAGACAGGAGGTAATTGCAGTTTTTAGAACGAGTCGGCCAAAATAGTAATAAATATCATGTGCTTACTGTGTGCCGAAGGTTCGCCACCTCACTCCTAGCGGATCAGCACCGTATTGGTGCTTTCCCTGACATGTACTCTCGTATTTTGTAGACGACTTCCACAAAATTTCATTCAATAATTCCGTGCACAAGTTTTCCAATTAGCCCCATAATGGGTCGGCAGTTCCCGTACACATCACAAGCTTCAGGCAGTCCAGTCCCTATTGGTGAGACTAGCGTTGGCACAGGTACCGCTAATGTGAATATAACGAAACATACCAGCACAAGGATCGGCTGTAAACCTACGTGGAGAGACATAGCAGAAGGCATGTTGCAGATATTAACCAGTTTTGCAGAATTCTGTGGGTTCGCTGTGTTATTCGCAACTCAAAAGCCTATCAACCGTACAAGTGACAAAGGTTAACCTTTTTCACGGCAAAGGAAACACCAGTGTATTGCCGGATTTTCACATCATTTGTAATTACTGGCATAAAAGGAATAGGATGTGTATGAAACAGCTTCCTTGATTACCCGACTATAGGGAACAACGCCCTTACAGAATGGGGAAATTCAGTGTTACAGGAAGCAGCAATTAAATACTAAATGAATGAAATTTACTTATTTACTCTTATTTAACTGCATAATTAGTGAATGTAACTAAAACGATTAGCCTTAGAGTTTTAATTATTTCTAAGTGCAGGTTTTATTTTTGCTTGATTAATTTATAGATATCCAATATCCTGGTATTCAGTAGCTTTTCAAACAAAGACCGTGTCCCTCGCTAGTCAGACCGTAACGTAAAGGCCGGTTGCCACCAAATTAGCATTACAGCATCTAGGCCTATCGATTCGCTCTCGCAGGAAGCAAAGGAATGCACAAAGCAAAACTTTTAAACGCAACCAACAAGCAACAACCAACAATTTGGTACGCCCTCGTGCACCTGGAAACAAGCTATAAAGATTAACGATATTGGTGTCACTAGATGGTGCCAGGGGATTTTCTTTATATTTTTCTGTGGCGCCATCTAGTGACATCAGTATCGTTAAGCTTTATAGCACATGAGACGGTCATGCTAATCATTAGGCCACCTCCCCTGTATGACGTAAGCAGTGAAAGACTTAATATCTCTATCTTAATATATCTTAATATATCTTAAGATATCTTAAGATATAGACTTAATATATCTTTGTAAGCCTTTTAAAGCCCAAAACAATACACCAGCATCGACTGTGACACCATCCAGAGCGAACCTGTCAAATTTAGGCATCAAAGAGTGGGCATTACTTTACGCCATTTTTATTAAAGGGCAAATACATCCATTTTGACATGCATGCTTTACTTTTGGATCATTTACACAATAACTAAACGCAAGAATTGCGGCAAGAATACGTTACGTACGTCCGATACAACAATTTAATTATTGCATCACCAAAACACGACATGGAGACCGCCATTGTTTTGCTGGAACGCGCAGAAATTAATGCCGACTGATGTCAGTCTTCGATTTCGACTCGCAGCCGATTGAGATAGCTCTATTGGCTGTAGAGAGCTCGAGCGTCTGACGGCCTTAGCTGGCACTACAACTGTCGACCAGCTAAGTCCGTCGGACGCTTGAGCTCTCACAGCCAATAGAGCTATCTCAATCGGCTGCGAGTCGAAATCGAAAAATGACATCTGTCGGCATTAATTTCTGTGTGTTCCAGCAAAACAATGGCGGTCTCCGTGTCGTGTTTATATGTATATGTTTATATCGGACGTACGTAACGTATTCTTATCGCAGTTCTTGTGTTTAGTTATTGTGTAAGTGATCCAAAAGTAAAGCATTCATGTCAAAATGGATGTAATTGCCCTTTAAAGAGAGCTGTAAATTATTTTGTCGAGAAGTTCTAGTGACTATGCTAATGATCTGATGACGAATGATAATGCAAGGCTCCGTCAACATGCATCTGGAAAAAAATAACCGTCACTCACTCTTTTGATTGGACTTTACGTGAATATTTACACAACGGTATACATCATACGAAACATAAGACAAGGCCAGGCGACTGGCTTCCTGGCTGCGTAACGCTCCCAGGATGCCATGCGAGAAGTGAATCGCGTTGGGGGGGGGGGGGGGGGGGGCCAAACAGCGTTGTTTTACGGGGGGGGGGGGGGGGGGGGGGAGAAAATACGTATGCTTCGTTTGGTGGGAGTTGGGGGAAGGACGGAAGGGTGCAGTAAAGGTAAAAGGAGTAAATAAACGTTGGAAAATGAACGATGCAGCAGCAGTTGCGTACTAGTGGGGGGCAAAGGGGCGATTGGCCCCCTCTGTAAGATTATGAAGGCTTATTCGGCAAACTAGCCAAGTCACCTTTTGCATGGCTGAAAAAACCTTGACTAACCTGAAACGCGTTTTATTTATAAAAAATAAGTATCTAGTATGAAAAACTGAAAGATTTGCATTACACATTTTTCTATGCGTATATAATGCAGTCAGTAAAACTGATTTTATAAAAATGTGTCCTACGGCACTTTACGAGGCCAGAAAATGCCGGAAAATATCAAAAAAGCGTCAGCTACCAGGGTTCTGCCCCGAACCCCCCTGGGGGAGTTCCCAGCGCTCCTCCAAATCCCTTACCTGTTTCCCCGCCACACCATTCGGCTAAATGGCTAGTGTTGCCCCTCAGAAAAAACCTCAGTTACGCCACTGTGCAGCAGGAAGAGAACCGGTGTTGCATCACGTTTGGGGAAGGTGCTGGGAAGAAGGAGGAAGCTATCAATGGCTGGAAGACTATTGGACAACGCCCTAGTAGGTACATTCAAATATCTTTAAGATAGTTAGTAAAGACCAAAAAAAACAAAAAATGGGGGCCATGTAACTAGAATGTTATTAGAATGTGGGGAGGGGGGAATGGTCGCAGGCAAACTAAATCCCACAGGCGGACATTGCGTTACGTTTGCAAACGCGAAACAGTGGATTCTGATAAACGGGAAAAGTAATTCGCCGGCGATTTCGGAGGGTGGGGAGACAAGAAACAGGCATGTAGGGGTAGAGGTTGGGGTAGTTAAGGTTCTCATAAACGTTTGGGGAGGGGGGGGGGGATACAGGAAGATATAATTGAGTTAGTATTGTTGTACTCAAAGGTCTTTATTGTATTTAGTGAAGACCAGAAAACAAAAAAGAAGCTAATTAATTTTTTTTTAATGTTAGAATGTGGAGTAACCGGTTGGGGGGGTGGGGGGTGTAAAGGCGATAGTAAGTCAAGACCTACGGCCCAGGGTCCCTAATAAACTTTCTTCCGGCCTAACAGACATGTGTCTGCTAACTGTAAAAAACAATAATCTTAACAATATTAAAGTAAAAAGAAGTAAAAAACTGGTTATTAAAAAATAATAAAAAATAATAATAATAAAAAAAAACTGGATAGAGGTATCGTAAAAATATAGGTATTGGAAAAATAGTGCTTCAAGGAAT
>JAHWFP010002205.1:16117-31699 GCA_023313725.1 Lithobius niger | reverse complement strand
AACTATGATCAACTACGTTTATTTTTAAATAACATTGATTGGGATTATGAGTTGAAAAAATTTACTTCAGTTGACCAGACCTGGGCTCATTTTCTCAAGCTTTTAACAGATGGCAGTGAGCATTGTAGCAAGACTAGAAATATTAAATCGGTCGCCAAGAAGCCACAATCTAAACAACTATATAAACTTTCATCCAAAAAGCTTAAACTCTGGTATCTTTATAAGCGGAATCATACTAATGAAAATAAACAGAAATACAATCAGTGTAAAAAGGATTACTCTAGGTGCGTGAAAGAACTATACATGTCATGTGAAAAAAAAATTCTCGAACAAGGTAATTTATCTGCCTTGTTTCGTTTCTACCGGGAAACAACTGAAACTAAAAGAAAAATTCCTCCATTACGTGTTGAAAATAATTTTATCGTACATAGTCGTGATAAGGCAAACTATCTGAATCACGAGTTTTCAAAAAATGGTATACATGACAATTTTAGCCACCAAAATCCAGTTGAGTATTCGGCTGATAATATTGATAATACGCAATCCGAGGCCTCAAATATAACCTTCAGTACGGAAGAAATTATTTCTGTCATTAAAAATCTGAAACCAAGTTATGCTACGGGTCCAGAAGGCAACTCGGCTTTTTTTCTACAAACAGATTGGTAGCCAAATTGCTGTCCCATTAAAGTATATTTTTGACCTTTCATTTAATAATAGTGCTTTACCGAAAATATGGTCCTCAGCAACTGTCATACCAATCTTTAAGAAAGGAGACCCTGCGGACCCAAGAAACTACCGACCCATCTCTCTTACATCTGTGCCATGCAAAGTCATGGAATCACTTATTAGGAAACATATGATTCAATTTATGGACGAACATGACCTGGTTAAAAATGATCAATTTGGATTCTTACCAGGGCGGTCCGCGGTCCACCAGTTGCTGTCGGTGGTTGATGTTTGGACGGAGACTGTGGACAGTGGTGCCGACACCGATGTCATCCTTTTCGACTTCAAAAAGGCGTTTGAATCGGTTGTGCACGCGAAGCTGTTATTTAAACTTAAGCAGTTGGGCTTTGCTGAAAAACTACTACTCTGGATCAATGCTTTCGTTTCGGGTCGTTCTCAATGCGTTCAGGTCGAGCACGAACGATCTATAGATTCCAAAATCATTAGTGGGGTTCCTCAGGGATCAGTTCTCGGCCCCTTACTCTTTGTTCTTTTTTTAAATGATCTAGATTGTGCAAAGTCAAATGTCGCACAAGCAAAGTATGCCGATGACTTAAAACTACACTCCATCGCTGTCTCTTTTGCAGACACGAATCTTTTGCAAAGTTCTATTAATGAGGTTGCTGTGTGGGCCGAAACGTGGCAATTGCCGCTCTCTATGGATAAATGTATCAGATTCCATGTAGGTAAAAACTCCATAGCCTCCAACTATTTTATTGGCGCTACAATGCTTGAAACTGTTGAATCTACTAAAGACCTAGGGGTCTGGTTTAACCACGACCTAAAATCAGAAACTCATTGCAATTTTGTATCTGTAAATGCTAATCGCCGGGCCGCAATTGTCCGCCGGTGTTTTACTTCTGGAAATCAGCTCATTTTAACTTGGGCCTTTAAGGTGTACATCCGCCCTATCGTTTAATACGCGAGCCAGGTGTGGTCGCCATGTTTTTTGAAGGATATTGACCGGGTGGAATCGGTTCAGCGACGTTTTACTAAGGCTATACCGGGATTACGTAACATGTCCTACACTGAACGGTTGAAATATCTTAAATTGGATTCCCTGGAGTTGCACAGACTTAAGGCTGATTTGGTACTCACCTATAAAATATTACACAACCAACTAGGTATTGATCTCCCCATTTTTGAGCTTCGTGGTAACTCTAAGACGCGTGGTCACCACCTTAAACTTGTTCTCCCAAGGTTTAGCTTGAACTGTAGGAAACATTTCTTTGCTGTTAGAGTGGTGCCCCCTTGGAATGCTTTGAGTGACGATCTAGTCTCAGCACCGTCTGCCACTATCTTCAGAAGTAGACTTGATAAACAGTGTTTGCGTGATTTTTTAAAACGGCCAGAATTTTGCACACATGTGTGATCGTCTAATTCCTAATTAATTGCTGTAGTTTCGGTTCAGGTACTTCACCCAATTGTTGTTGGTTTTTTTTTTTACTTCTTTTTGTTGTTGTTACTATGTTGATTTTAATATTTTAGTGTTTTATATTGATAATGACGACGTATCTTGTGATACTATTTCTTTGTATTGTTTAAATTGGTGATGTATTAGTGGCCAGTTAAACTGACCCTTGCTCTCCATTTGCATTCAGTGGTGCAATAAAGTATCTTATTATTATTATTATTATTATTCCCCTCCCTCTCTCTCTTCTCTTTCCCCCCTCTCTCTCCTTTCTCTCTCACTCTCCATCCTTTTCGTTCAACCCCCTCACACCAACCCTCCCTATCTCTCCTTCCTTCCTTATCTGTTTCCCGTCTCTGTTTCTTTTTATATATTTCTCTTTTAGGATGTCACTGTGTTGACTAATTACTAGAAACGGACATAGGTACTGTTCACAGTTCACTGTGACCAAGCCTACTGTGTACCTGGTCGATTAATTCATGATACTATTAATCTGCTGCGAGATATTTTGTATTACTGTAGTGCAATGGGCATTCCTGCAACTGTTCTTAGCCTAGATTAGCACAAAGCCTTTGATATGGTGGAACACGGCTATATGTTTTCTGTTTTGCAGGCTATAGAGCAGTGACATTTGCCGCCATATTGGCACCAGTATGGGTTTTGGAGGGCATAACTATAAAGTGCATGCACTACATAAAAATGGAGGGAAAAACAACGGAAGAACGGATTTCTTAGGCTGAAAATAACGTTGTTTTCTCCAACAACAAAAATCGTGCGTTTTAGGTCTATTAAATCACTCTTGACAGCATCGGCTTCAGTATGACGCCCTTCTGTTTTTCTCTGCAGTGCCCCTTGCAGCTGCCCATTAAGGCTCCAGCATAGAGTTATATACAATAATACTACGTCGTGTCACTGCTCTATAGACTTTGGTTCGTCTTTTGCCGAAAGTGTTAAAAATTCTGTACTGTGTGGCAGTGACCCTCTTAAAAGCTTAATGGCTTTCTCCTGAGTCCATTCCCTTTCCAGCCAGAAATTTTCCTGGGAAATCCACCTATAAGATTATTGTTTTCCCTGTGTATTGAACCTCTGTTTTTCCATACCGTGACGCATTCCTGCCACAACCACTGCCCAATCAGAAGGGCCAGTTGTGCCACCTTATCCTGATGACTTGCATGCGCTAATTTTCGATCACGGGTCTTTCTAATCAACGAAGAGACTTGCAAGTAAACTATACTGAATAAAGACTTTCAGCCTGACATGAGATACTCTCCGTCCTCATTCAATATGGTGGTCATGTGGATGTATCTTTTGCGTGTCTTATCTGCATAAGGCCAAAAATCAGAGGAACTGGCTGAAATTAATAAAGTGTTCTACAAGTGGTGCAGGAGTATCACATGTCAGCTGCTAGTTTTTATTTGGGTTTTCTAAGTTTTTGACCGGGTTTATTCGTGGTATGCACGGAATACTGGCGCTAGTTAAACGTTGTGAAGCGTGCAGGGCACTGAGTTGGCCCGGGGTGGCAGTATGGTGTCAGGCCTTTAGTCACTTGGCGGCTAATGGTAGGTGTTTCTGAGGTGTACCCCTCAGAAGACACTTCACTTTTCGGATCACTTCACAAAGCACTTTACTGGTCGGATCTAGAGTTGGGATTGAAGGTGTTTGAGCTGTTAACAGCTAGGTCATTACTGCCAACTTCACTCACAGTGCAGTGGTCCGGCTTGCTACTGCACCACGCATTACAGAGATGTTGACCGAATCCCAACTCTAGATCTTAGCATAAAATCTATACCTCCTGCAAAAGTAAAAAAAAAAAAAATTGGACAGGAGAACAGACTCTT
The DNA here is from genome assembly GCA_023313725.1 of Lithobius niger. Taxonomy (NCBI): domain Eukaryota; kingdom Metazoa; phylum Arthropoda; class Chilopoda; order Lithobiomorpha; family Lithobiidae; genus Lithobius; species Lithobius niger. The sequence continues at coordinate 27,724 of JAHWFP010002205.1, read as the reverse complement.
CACCCAATTGACGTGCTGAGTCACGCGGAAGATGAAAACAGTGATGAACACCATAAACATGGTGACAGTCTACGAGCACATGGTGCACTGTAAGTGGCCAGTGACACCAATGACGTTCAGGAGGGGTTCCCTCTCAAGAGGAAACAATGTATAAGGTTGGTGTGACCAATATGCAAAAGGGCCAACACCACCTCATCTTGGGGACTGTGGCGACAAGCTGAGTACTTTGAAAAGCTGTGCCTCGGGCATTTCCTTTAATAGCCCACAACTTATTGCCGTCTTGTGTGTCCCACACGGCCTGCCAAGCAGCATGCAACCTCAGATGTAGAGTTGGAAGGGCGTCTGTGGCGGCTGAGATCTTTTTCGAGAGTACCAGAAAGGGCCCCTTTTAGCTGCGGCATCAGCATGTTCATTTGGGTAATAGCGACCACTGCATGGTTAAGTTCAATCTGAACTGTACTATCTCTGGTCCATCTTGCCAATTGTACAATAGGGGCAAGATTGATTTTGACACTCTTCGGTCGTTTTTGGCATTGGTTGATTGGTGCAACCTCCTTCCCCTCCTTGGGGACTGTGTTGACACCGTGTGGAAGGGTTTTGCAAATCTTCTTAATTACTATGTTATGCGTAGTACACAGAAGCCAGCCAAGCGGCGTGTTACTGGTCCAACACTTCCATCTTATATACAAAAGGCTGGCAGAAGGAAACTGCTTTTGTGGCGTAAGTTAAAATTAGATCCAACGTCAGCTATACTAAAATCCTCTTATTTGATTTGTAAGCGTGAATATTCGCAATTATTGGACAAGTGGCCTGACTTTCACGAGCGTCGTACTGTACAAGAGGGAAATTTGTCGGCGCTTTTCCGTCTTTACAGGCGTTACACAATGACTACCCGTGGTTTGCCCCCATTCATGGATGGTGGAGTGTACTTATATGACAATGCACATAAGGCAAACCTCCTAAATTATATTTACGCTACAAATGGAGTTGTTGATAATGGATCGGTACCGGAACCTGCGGTCTCCGCACCTTATCCTACTCCACACCTTGCTACTGTAAACTTCAATCACTCGAGGGTTCTTGTCGCTCTCAATCACCTACGCCCAAGTCATGCTGTCGGTCCCGATGGCTTCTCCTCCTTCTTTTTTAAGCAAATTAAATTGGAGGTTTACGATGCACTTACATTCGTTTTCAAGTTATCATTTAACCAGGGGAGGATGCCTACCATCTGGAAAACTGCACACATTGTCCCAATTTTTAAAAAGGGACAGGCATCTGATCCACACAACTATCGACCGATTGCGCTTACGTCTGTTGCATGTAAAATCATGGAACATATCGTTCGTGAGGATATGTTGGCTTACTTAGAAAAATTTAGACTTCTGCACCAGGACCAATTTGGCTTCTTACCCAAACGCTCTGCAACCCTTCAGCTACCTTTGGCCCTGGATAACTGGACTTCTGCATTAGACGTAGGTGTTCCTACGGATGTCATCTATTTTGACTTCCAAAAGGCCTTTGAGTCAGTTGTTCACTCCAAACTGCGGCACAAGCTGGCTAATATTGGCTTTTGTGGCACACTCCTTAAGTGGCTTGCTGATTTCTTATCAGATCGTACCCAGAGGGTCGTAATTGAACAAACACTGTCGACTGCACGAGCTGTTGTCAGTGGGGTGCCTCAGGAATCTGTCCTGGGTCCTCTTTTGTTCGTCATTTTCGCGAATGACCTCACTAATAACGATACGACACCGGACAAGCCTAAACTCAAATTTTGCGACGACTTAAAAATCGCAAGTGAGGAAATTTCTGAAGACTCTGCTTTTCTTTCAACACAGATTAACTCTGTCGTTCAGTGGTCTCAGTGCTGGCAACTTCCTCTTGCGGACGCAAAATGTTGTGCCCTACACATTGGTAGACAGGATCTGCAGCACACATACTTTTTAAGAACTAGTCAGCTGAATTCGGTTAAGAAAATGCGCGACCTTGGTATTCTAATTAACCACGATTTAAAGTCATCTTTGCATTGTGGGATCATTGTGAAATCTGCGTACCGCAGACTCGCCATCACCAAGCGGTGTTTTGTTTCCTCTAACCGACATACCCTTGTCTGGACATTTAAAGTTTTCGTCCGTCCGCTATTGGAATATGCAAGTCCGGTATGGTCACCCCATCTTCTACAGGACATTGATAGGCCGGAATCTGTACCGCGTTCCTTTACAAGGTCAGTTTGTGGGCTACGCGAACTATCTCCGGGGAATCGTCTTAAGGTACTTGGTTTGGAATCACTTGAGCTTAGGCGCCTAAAGGCGGACCTAATCCTTACATACAAGATCCTTCATGGATTAGTTCCTTTGGATCTTCCTTTTTTTGAGTTGAGTCCGGTAAACTTTACCCGGGGCCACTCTTTCAAATTGTGTAGCTCTAGGTGTAACCTCGATTGTCGTAAGTACTTTTTTTCCAACAGGGTGGTTGCACCATGGAACGCCCTCCCAGAGGCAGTTGTCTCCGCAACTTCGGTGGGTGTTTTTAGGGCTCTGCTTAACGTGTTGACTTGTCCACCTTTCTTAAGGGCCCGTATTTGTGATGCTGCCATCTTTTGTTTCCACAGGGCCGGTGTTAGTGGTTTCTTCCGAGACCTTTCCGTCTTCCTTGCCCCTATTCTGGGGCCGAACATTTATTATTATTTTATTATTATTATATTCCCAGCTATCGCAACATGGCAATCGCAATCATCTTTACCATCCCCACGCTGACTCCTCGTAAGTCTCGTCCAAAAATCATGGCCCAAGAAGGATAGGACAGCACAGCACGTAGTCGCACAGCATATCCGAATGGATAGCTGCAACTAACAAAACATGTTTCGTTTTGGGCAAGTATGTGCTTTATTTAACAAATAAGCTAGAGGAAAAGACATCCGCATCTCTGAATAGATCGCATCTCTGGTAACGTCTATTATCATATACAGGCACAGTTTTGATTTACAATCAGATGGTGGCTTTTAGGGTGTGGCTTAAAGTTATTTCTCTGGCTCCGCCTTCTGAAGTTGTGGCTCGGATCCAAGTGGCGATAGGTACGTTTTAAAGTTGATGAATTATTTTGCGGGAAAATAAGATTCAATGCACAAATGCACTGTGACAGGCAATAAGAATTCGCAAGTGCATGTCAAACACTTATTTAATTTTCGGCAACTACCACCAACCAATTTTGGTCCTTGGTCACCTACACAGAACAAGCAGTAGCGTGCGAAGACCCCGAAGAGGGCAGGGGCAAACTTTCGGTAAAAGGGTACAATTAATTTGGGAGACCGTTCTAGTTAGGCGAAGCAAAGTTGAATCGATGGTATGAAAACGTATACCTGGTGAACATTTTTTTTAATTAAAATAAATTAAATAAAATGTTTACAAAAAGAGAGCATTTTACTGAAACGGCATGAGTAATGCTCCCCCCCCCCCCACCTTGTTCTCCTCGTGTGCAAGCCTATGAGAACACGACATAAGCATTATGAATACAAAAAATCGCTAATTCCGTGTTAGTCTGCACAACTGCCGACATGTTATACGTTACCACTGATTTACATGATGAAGCGCATGGAAATGATTTATCCACTTATACATACTAAGGAAATTATTTATAACGTTCATAACCCTTTGCTTATTAGTTGCTATAGTGTGCGCCTCCAATCCTAGTCAAATTTTGTCGACAATTTTTTATACACGAATTTGGTTCTGCAAAGATGAAAGGAATGCTGAAGGAAGACGTATGTGATCTGTTATTTTAAGCAATGGCACCAGCATGGTCCAGTTTTCGTGGGCTTAAAGGCCTCGGGCACCCAAATCGTCTACAAAGAACCTGTCGATTTTTTTCTTTCTTTTGCCATAATGGTTAAATGAATGCGAAAGATTATAAAAGTCATTAAATCAACTAAAAACCAGGACGTACCAAAAATCAAACAACAATACATACAGCTGCGGTGCTTTAAAACATCTCCGTTTTCATGCAATCACATTTTAGGCATAAGCTTCGCCAGATTTTAAAATAGGTATTTTAAACGTCTGACGTAGATTCTGCTAAAAAAAAATTGTTTATTTAAAGACAGTGGTGGTTTAAAGCATCGAAATGTGGCGTGTTGGTGATGTTGGTACCTGTAGGAAATCCTGACTTTTCATTAGATTTAATTTTTCCTCAGTAAAAAAGCGAAATGACTCTAAAAGGACAAAGGCAAAAAAAAAAAAAAAAAAAAACCCGAAGGCACACTCTTCCCAACAAAAAAGAGCCAAACTAAGCTCGAGTTAGTTTTAAAAAAAAAGGAAGCATTCCTCCACTTTCATTTTTAACGAAATAAACTAATTTTTTTAATTCTTTAGGTGTAATAAATACTGATGGAGAAATATGGAGAGAACAACGAAGATTTGCACTGTCAACTCTAAGAGATTACGGAATGGGAAAGAACAGTCTCGAGCCTCAACTAGTTGTAAGTAGTCGTTTAAGTCATTTAGTTTTAACAGTTTCTTAAAACTAAACTAAATAGACAAGGTGCAAACTTTCTGTAACTATTTTATCCCTTGGGAACCACCATAAACAGTATGGGGAACTCATCATGGAACTCACAGCTGTGAAGACGCATGAATAAATAACGGATTAGAATTCACTGGAACGAAATGATTTATAATTTGAACTCCAATTCCAGGGAACACAGATTATCTTTATTCCTTGGTAATATCTGAAAGTGACGCAATTTTATGCTTGAATTGAGGCATGTCTGTGAGTGCGAGTGTGGGTGTGGATAATTTGTGTATTAACATGCGTTCTGCTATCTAGGCTTTGTTTAGTCTGTGTTTGTGGGTTTATGTTTTAATTCTGTTTCGTGTGAGTGGCTATGTGTGTATTTTGTGTGTCCATTTGTAATGTTCGAAACACGCTGGCTCGAACAAACTGTTTTTCTGTGCCATTTATAACCGTACTCCACGCTTTAATCGTGTTCCTTTCTGTTCACTTGGTGTGTGATGCGCAGACAAGCATCCCACCAGTGCAGATTGGATAGTGTATGATTATTTGTATATGTATGCTTCCTATGTACGTTTCATTTTGGCCGCGTCAGTATGTTGAGCTGTAGGACTCCGGCCTTTGGTTTCAAAGGTCGTGGGTTCGATTTCCCGCTCAGGCTGTCTGACATTTAAGTCCAAAAGGCAGCCTAAATAGGTTTGCATCCGTATTTATTTAACACTTTTCGAGCCCAATTGTCTTCCTTGTTAAGGACGTTTGTTTGGCCAATTCAAGGAAATGATGATTGTTTTTATTCCGTGGTAATATCAGAATGTGAACACAATTTGTGTTTGAAAAGGTCCATGTCCGTGTGTGTGTGCGTGTGTGTATTTAATTTGCGTGTTATACAAACGTTTCATTATTTTGGGGATTCGTTTTACTTTGTTTTAGTCCCTTGGCTTGGAGTTCACGTTACAGGTTGTTTGAAATGGGCCACGCCTGTGCGTATGTGTGTTTAATTTGTGTCTTACATGTGTCTTAATATTTTGGGAGTTTGTCTTGTTTCCTTAAATTGGTGTTCAAATATAAGACTGGCCGATCACTGTGCGAACGACGGACTGCTTTTTTGGCGATAAGTAGTTGGTTTCGGAAGAAAATAACGTCAGAACCATGTGCAACACAACATCATGTGTTGGTTTGTTCGCAGCATAGTTTCGTTTCAGTGCAGTTAGCTACTGAAGGGACATACACGCAATACTGAACATTTTCACTCCGTTTTATAATCGGTGTCGGCGGCCTCTAAGCTAAGAGCTTGTTGAAGGCCCAAGAGGCATGTGCTAATTGGGAGGAACTACCACTGTGTCAGTTGTTTTTTGCTGCAGGAGGGAGGAAACTGGAGTACGCGGGGACACCGCGCCGACACTCGTACAGCGGGAGGGAAACAACAGGAGAAAAACCCGTCACAGTTCCCTTCACCAGGATCCAACCCGGGTCTGTAGAAGCCAGATATGTACAGCTGGGACCAGGAGGACTATCGAATCTGGTACCCCAGTGCTCACGGCTGCCCGTGTACCGAAAAAAAAACCGAGCCGAGAGCATTAATTGTTCTTGACATTGTTTCTATGTTGACATGATAATTCATGCTCTTAATCTCGAAACTGCCCATCACTGCTTGGTCTTGCATTGGCGTTGCGAAACAAGACAAGACGTGATTATTTCTTGCCTTGACAGACGCACTAACGACCAAACAGGCGCTGTTCTCTTTCGTCAGCGTCGAACTCGGGGTGACGTAACGGCGGAGATCCGCAACACATGGTTCATAGCTCAATGAATCAGTTAAAGTTCTTTACGAACGCTCTTCATAGTGGCGAACTGGCCAGGGAGGAATGGGAGGAAATTTATTCAGAACCTGTGAGCTCAAATGGCCCCAAACATGGACGTATAATGTGAAGGCAGGCGGACAAGGGCGGATCCAAGAAAGGAGCCGAGACGGCTGCGGCCTCCTTCAACAAGCTGTGGCCCCCTCCAAGACAAATGAACACGGAAAAATTGGCGAAATTTCTGAAAAAAAATGCAGGTAATTTACGACAAAAATGCACGAAAACATAGAAAAATCATCCTGCGGCCCCTTCCAAGACTTCCTTCTGGATCCGCCCTTGCAGGCGGAACGTTTACGTGAGTCACTTAACTTCGTTCACCTGATTTAATCCTTGTTTGAGGCGTACATTAAAGGAAATGGTACTTTTTTTTTTTTACATAAACAGTTTTAAGACAAAACTCAATTTTGCTAGGCCTTGTGCTAACGATGGTGCAATAGTAATGCTTCCCAATATGGGGGGGGGGGGGGGGGGAACGGGGGTTAACTGAGGTTTAATGACGCGCCGACAATAGTGCCAACCTCAGTCACAGTGCAGTGGCTCGGGTTGCCACTGCGCCGCACATTACACAGATCATAACCAAACCCAAAATCTAGATCTCATTGTACATCTGTATACCTCCTGCAAAAATTGAAAAAACCTGCACAGGAGAACAGAATCATCAGCCAATGAGGGGCACTAATCCCAAGAATTCTGCTGATCCCCCCTCCCCCCACCCTCCACCCTCCGCCGTTCCCCATCCAACGTTGGGATCGAGCCGATCTAATGAGAATCATCTCGAGAATCTACCACTGTCATGATTTAATAATTCAAAAAATTACGCGTTTGTAAGTCTCGTGGAACCAATACGTACACTATTCAGTTAATTTTCATTCTAGTCTCCACTCCCAACTCTTAACGGCAGTGGACGTATAGTTGTGCTCTTGAACTTTATCCACATGCTCCTAGCGACAGCCCTGTACTAGTCCCTATGAAGTTTCCCCCCTTATTCCCCTCCCACCTCCAAATAAGAGTGGGACGGTGGTCGAAAGTTCCCTCCTGTCCTTTAAGCCGTTCCAGTCTACTATTTTCTTTTCTGTTCTCCGGATGAACACAAAACGCAATAAAGGAAACTAGCTGTATCCCCAGCATAACATATACGCCAGTCTAGATGTTTCCCGCATGTGCGAGCGAAATACTTTAATAGGCAGCATGAAATGAAAATTTTCCCCCCTCCCTCCCCTCAGAACCCGGGGACCGTCACCCACTTTCTCCCATTGTGTGGTCGGATTTCCCTCCCCCGTACCCAGTTCCACTCGCACCCCTGCCCCCCAGTTATGCCCATCGTGTGGTCTAAATAACCCCTCATCCATGCTCCCCCTTTCTTTGAACCCCTGGAGTTTGCACTTTAATGGAGGGCGCCATTCTTGTTCTCAGCGTGGCTGAATTGCTCGTTTCTCCGTTTTGATACAAAGTGCGATAAGCACGCAACAACGATCGTGTATTTAGTGATTGTTATTCAACCAACCGAGAACCTTTTCAACTCGGCTGTACTAGCTAGCTTTATTGAAGTAACACTTTGTTATTGATTGTTACAGGGCATCGACAATGCCGTTTACATTCTCGGCCACTCGCCCTTTTACTCAGGTGATTATTTTATTACTGGAACTTAGCGGTCCGAAACCATACATTCCATCTAACGCCATACCTACAACCAGAGACAGCCGTTGTCAATCTAGCTACCCTATTTTCTTTGGTACTGCGCAAAAAATGAACCCGCTCACCCTCTTTCACTGCTACACCCTCCTCATTGTTTAGTTAATTTGAGTCGTTTTCATTGGCTGTTTCCTCATTGTTTAGTTAATTTGAGCCGTTTTTAATGGCTGTCTTAGTGATGAGTTTGCTGTGTTTATATCATCCCAACCTAAGCGCGTTATATACACAGGGTGTTTTAGAAAAAATCGACAAACTTCCATAGCACACTTACGGAGGTAATGAAAGGTCAACAAGTCCTATACAACATCTATCCAAAAATGCTTGGTTGCCGAAATATCTGGGAAGCCGAAGGGATTTTGCGCTACATCACTGCCGTATATACGGCTGCTAGACAGCACTTTTTCACATATTCTGGAGGAATATATTTAGCATTACGATACATTTTGGAGTTTCGAGGAGCGGGAGGGGGGGCAGGCTCCCACGCAACCCCCCCCCCCCTCCCTTCCTTGCCCACACTGCCTAGGGACATCTATCTCTCATCTCCTATCTTCTGTGCATATTTATTTATTTATTTTTTTATTGGCGGTTTAAAAAATACAATAAGAGTTTACTTTACGGCTATTTGTAATTTGGCCCGGGAGGTGGGGAGGGGGGAGGGTTTAACAAGCGTTGTCAACGTTCCAAGCTCCTTCCGGAAGCTGAAACAGTTTAAGACATTGAAGTACCTGATCTGGTCTAGGAAGGCATGCCTTTTGATAATGTTAACCATCGTACTTAAAGGCGCTTTTTCACCTTTTCTACTACAAGATGTAGCATCGTAGAATCTACGATCAATATAAGGAAAATAGCGGTAAAAAATGGAACGAAACTATTCGCAGTAGCGCCGCAATTTTCATAACTGAAACGAGATCACGTGACCCAAATCAGCCCGTAGCGCAGTGACACAACGTTGGATTATTGTATATAGCTCTATGCTGGGGCCAGTAACTGGGTTAGCTGCAAGGTCACTGAAAGGGGAAAAGAAGGGCGTCTGACTGAAGACAATGCTGTTAAGAGTGGATTTCTTAGGCCTATAATGCGCGATTTTTGTCGATTTGTTGGCAGTTGCTGACATTTTTAAGCAAGTAGAATCTTTATTTTCCGATTACAACCTCTCAGCATAAGGGATCGGAGAAAACAACTTTTTTTTAAGCCTATGAAATCCGCTCTCAAAGCACTGCCTTGACTAGAAGTGCCGTTGTTTAACCCTCTATTTTAATCTAGTGCCCCTTGCAGCTATCTCTATTGTGGCCAATATGACGTCACATGAAGCTGCTCCATTGGATGACGGAGAATCTGGAACGTGGATGCTGTGTTCTGAATTTGGGCAACGTTATCGAAACGGTGAGCAGGCGCCTTTAAACGTTTTTCATAAAAATTACCGTACGCTGCATCTACGGCTATAAATTTGGCAGCTGCAAGGCCCAACGCAGGCCATAAAGCCAATGGGCCAGTTGGTAACCGTTGCCTCCTCCCCCTCTTCACCTTTCTGGATCATCAGTTGGAACAGGCCATTTACATTCCTCCATTATGGCTTTCAGCTGGTACGAAGGTTTTATTTTAAATAGTCGGGAACATCGAACATAATTAGGCTGCCAAGTTTCTGGAAAATAAAACAAGCTTTTTTTTTTAGGAATAATAAAAAAAAGTAACTTCTGCTGCATTCTTTGGTTTTCGTAATTTAAAAATAGCATTATTTCTAACGTAGTTTCCATTACGGAAACGTTAAGAGTTGCTGGGTAGAGTGATGCTTTGAAAAGAAGCCAAGTCCGCTTCCCTGCAAAACACCTCGGTATACTGAGATCTTGCCAGCTTCTCCTCTCCTGGCAAGATTAGACGATCTTGCAGTTTCGAACGTAATTCGATTATCGCAAAGTTCATCCACAGAATGGTGCTTCTTGCTTCCTCAGAGTTTGTTTAGCATGAGGCCACAGTAAGGCGTGCGCCTTGCAGGCATTCCGACACAGGCTACCACTAAGCCTTGACTTAAATACTCGATTATAAAATAATAGAGTCTATTAAGGCATGTCCCGGTAACCAAGCATTTTGGGATGGGCGTTGTATGGGACTTTTTGACTTGTCTTTACCTCCTTAGTATGTCCTGGAAGTTTGTCGGTTTTAGTCTGAAACACCCTGTATAGCAGGCGTCCCCAAATTTTTCGAACCATGAAGCACAGTTGCGTATCTTTTGAGGGCCGAATTTTGTCTCACCATTTTGTCTACAATGGGTTTCTGTGGTGGCCATCCATCCCCTCTCCTCCCGCTCCCAAAGTGAGGAGTGACCTTGCCCCATTGCCAAATTCTGGTTATGTTGTGTTTTTGTAAACTTTGCCAAGGATTTAGCCTAGGATCACAGTATTTTTTTTCCACCCCCTCCCCAAAGTTACAGTTGACCCACACTTTGGAAACTTTGGAACTTTCATTTTGGAAACTTTCAATTTATCGATGTTGAGGTTTTAAAAGTAGAAGCTGCAATGCTAAGTAGTGCATGCAGATTGCACATGCTCACCAGCCATTCCTGAACAAAGTGAAGATCTTCCAAGTTTCGAAAAAGTAACCTTCGCTTCACTCAGGAAAAAGGAAAATACACCTTTTAAAGGATAAACAACTGAAACAATTGAAAATAAATCACGGGCCGGATAAAAGTGCTTCGGGGGCCTCATTTGCCCCCCCCCCCCCCCTCGGGCCGTAGTTTGGAGACCCCTGCTGTACAGTATAGATATATATTTTTTTTGTTTACAGGAAGAAATTCATTTTTTCCTGAACGAAATTGCCAAAGCGAAAGGTAAGCCGATTGACTTCAACGGGGCGCTTGGCATGAGCACAGCCAACGTCATATCAATGTTGGAATTTGGAAAACGGTTTGACTACCATGATAAAAATTACTCCGAACTCCGACATCTGTTAGACACGTTCGTTAGCGGTTTCTCAGCTATTGGAGCAAGAGGAACTCTCAAGTGGATTAATTCCGTGCCTTTTTCTGGCCATTTCACTGGTTACAACTTGATGCAGTAAGTAATTTTTAATACTTTTATTTTAAAATTTGTATTTAAAAGTCATACTGGCGAAAGTGTGACTATACAGACTAGCTTGCCACGATGATTCGTATTTGTATTCTCCGAATAGAAATTGATACGGTTGGCGACTGGAATGGGGACCCTGGCAAAGTCTCAGCTATAGTCAGTGACGCCCAGCGTAGCGCGAGAGACCACCATTGTGGGTTTAAGGGACAGATTGCAACATGACAGTGCAACTGGACATTAAGAACAATTGAAGATGAAATTACTTTGCAACTGTTTGCATCTGAGACTTAAAGGGCAATTACATCCATTTTGACATGCATGTTTGACTTTTGGATCACTTACACAATAACTAAACACAAGAATTGCGGTAAGAATACGTTACTTACGTCCGATATAACAATTTAATTACTGCATTACCAAAACACGACACGGAGATCGCCATTGTTTTGCTGGAACGCTCAGAGATTAATGCCGACAGATGTCACTTTTCG
>JAHWFP010002203.1:0-15288 GCA_023313725.1 Lithobius niger | reverse complement strand
CCTTTTCCATCCAAATATATTTTTTTTTGTGGTCATAAACTGAACCTTGACTGACGAAAACAAGGCTAACACGAAGTCGTAGAAATTTCCGTTCCTCTAACACCTTTCTCGAATTTCTATCGTACTATTTGAAGTGCGGCTGATGGTACACATCTAGACACACGCTAGTGTATCGCGCCAAGTTAGGCAACAAACACCACTTCAATTCAGTTGTTGGGGACATAAACCATTGTTGCGCGACGCCGTAGGGAAATGTCTCCTGAAGCAGAGTTGAGCACATTTCAGGTACTTAAGAAAAAATAATAATGCGGTACAAAAGCTTAAATTGTGGGAAAATGGAGAGCAATGACCCACCTGACAAAAATTAACTTGTATTGGAATGTCTGCTACGCGGCTTCAATGCAAAATTTGACCCTGAATAACGTTGCAAATGTGTTACTAATTTCTGGTTTCTATACTTCTAGTTTCTAGTCCGGTCATCCCCATGTTAATTTCCATAGGGTGATTATTCACCGGTACCGAGATAGTGGAAGGCTTTCAGCAATGAAATTTTACGAATGGCTGCAGTACGATACGAACTGCATATCTTTTCTGGTTTACAGCCTGGGAGTGTTATTGGGAGGGCACGTAATTACGAAAGTATTGTTATAACCATTGTTACTATTGTCGGCATCGTCTCTGATTGGATGGCCAAACTTCGGACAATGACAACGTGTATACTGATTGATTGATTTATTCATAGGAGAGCTCTACATTGGCTTAACCAAAGAAATTTGTGTCTACGTCCAATTCTCGAAAACAAATAATGTCAAAATAAAGCCGAAAACTGGTAAAGAGGCCACCAAGTTGAGAATGCTGCGGCCTCACGAAGGAGTGATATGTACTAAATAAAAATAAATTATAAAGATTAAAACAAAACCAAAAATTGCTAAGAGACGACTAAGTTGAGAATGGTTCGGCCTCTCAAGAAGTGATATGAAATTAAAATATTGGAAAAAATGGCCACTCAAGCTTTATTCAGACTAATTGAGCTGAATCTAATACACAATTAAAAAAAAAAGAAGTAATATTACGTCAAAAACCAAAGCAAGTAAAAGGGACCGCCATGTGCCGAATGGGAGATATCAACACACCAAAACATTCACCAAGTTCACCGTGTAATACTTTGCAAGTTAAATAAAAACTTGAACATTGCTACCGAAAGAAGCGTTGTTCTAGTTTTCATTTAACCTTCGAAATATTGGTCGGTGTGATTAACTTGGCGAATGTGTTGGTGTGTTGATATCACTCCTTTTAGGAGTCCCTTTTACCTGTTTTGGTTTTCGATAAAATACCACTTTTTTATTAATTGTGTATTAGACTGGGCTCAATTGGCCTGAATAAAGTGCCACGTCATCAATAGCTTGAGTGGCCATTTTTCCAATATTTTAATTTCGTATCACTTCTTTGAGAGGCCGAACCATTCTCAACACATTTGCAACGTTATTCAGGGTCAAATTTTGCATTGAAGCCGCGTAGCTGACATTCCAATACAAGTTAATTTTTGTCAGGTGGGTCATTGCGCTCCATTTTTCCACAATTTAAGCTTTTGTACCGCATTATTATTTTTTCTTAAGTACCTGAAATGTGCTCAACTCTGCTTCAGGAGACATTTCGCTACGGCGTCGCGCAACAATGGTTTATGTCCCCAACAACTGAATTGAAGTGGTGTTTGTTCCCTAACTTGGCGCGATACACTAGCGTGTGTCTAGATGTGTACCATCAGCCGCACTTCAAATAGTACGATAGAAATTCGAGAAAGGTGTTAGAGGAACGGAAATTTCTACGACTTCGTGTTAGCCTTGTTTTCGTCAGTCAAGGTTCAGTTTATGACCACAAAAACCTATATGTGCAGTAAATTCATCGGGGGGTGGGTGGGGGGAGAGGCAAAATGGGAATTACGTCAGCGATTCTTTAGCCTTAAATAACGCTGAATTGCGTGGAAGACTGGCGTGCATGGAGGGGGTGAAGGGTAAAATACATGTAAAAACAATTAAGCGGCAGAGCTTAAACAAAAGCTGGCTACAAGAAATTGTAGGGGTACATTTTACTTTGTTTAGTTTATCGTTTTTCAATACACCTAAAAAAGAGTAAATAAATGTAGAGCAATCAAACTCAGTGCAGTACGATTCCCCCTCTCCCCCTTTAATTTACTGATGAATTTACTGCACAGTAAGGTGTTCGTAGATTTAAAAAGTGTAAAAGCCCGATGAAAAAGAACGAAGGGGACGGGAAGCTGTAAAGAAACGACATTTTGTGGGCCTTTTTTTTTAACAAAAATAATAGTGTCATATGAAAACTCCTTATCTGGTCGCTTCTTACAAGATCGCATGACCACTCACGTGCCGTATTGTAGTACCAAAAGTTGGGACAGTATTTTTTAAAAATATAATGCGCGATATACTGTATATACTTTTCAGTGCACCACGCATTCAGAATTTTCAGTATTGTCCTGTTGGCGCGTCTGCTTTTCCAACTGCATACGTCATTCGCACATTTCTATCCTCCTTTAGTAAAGGATGCATCCTTGTTGTTTTTTAACAGATAGTTATTAGTTTTAACAAGAATTTGTAGGGGTTTGGTTTGAATCCTTGGCAGGAGACTTCAGTTTTAGAATCTAGAAACTTGAAGCTTGGATAGTTGTGAAAATTTGTATTACATTTTCACAACTATCAAAGATTTAATTGTTTTTCCTAATAAAGGGTTTGGACAGATATACGTGTATGTCCAAACCTATTACTACGAAATAATTATTCAAAATCACAAACGTATTACAGATAAATCAATTTCAGTTTAGTTTATCTTAAATGCATACAAGTACGTACACGAGACTTACATAGCACACCGTTCGTTTGCGATTTTCTTCCAGGTAAGCATAATCGATCAACTTAGACGGAATTTCACAGTTATATGTGTGAAGTACGAAGTTCATAGTTATATGTGTGAAGTATGAAGTTCATAGATACAACTATGAAGTTCATAGATATATGTGTGAAGTTCATAGTTGTGTGTGTGAACTATGAAGTTCGTAGATATAACTATGAAGTTCATAGGTATAACTACGAAGTTCAGAGTTGTATGTGTGAAGTATGAAGTTCACAGATACAACTATGAACTTAGTAGATATATGTGTGAAGTTCAGAGTTGTATGTCTGAAGTATAAAATGGGAATGAAGTGAGCCTCCAGGGCCACCGTAGGTAATCCTTGGCGTGGATTTTCAGCAGTCAACGGGTTTACAACGAAATTTCGCGTCGAATATTTGGTTTGGGCAGGATAAACCTTCGAAAATCTACAAGCTAAATCGGGAGCCGGGTATGAACGAAGTCTATCAGTCCCAGGCGACTGCTACATCCATTGAGCCAGATGAGTTTTGTGCTACGGAGCAAGACATTCGTAATAAAGTAAATGAAAGTGATGTTTTAACAGATGACGAAAAAGAACAGTTGTTCAAGGTATTAATGAAATACAGATTTGTGTTCAGTTCGAGAATTGGTTTAATAAGCCCAGTTATGAATATTGATGTTGGCGATCACCCACCAATGGCGTTAAAACCCTATCCAGTTTCAAAGTTTAAAGAGTTGCAATTACGTCAGCATGTAGATCGGATGCTGGAGCTTGGGGTTATCGTCCCCTCCCCAGCACGAGTGCATGGTGTTTTCTGGCGTTTATCATCCCCAAGAAGAATAACACCACGTGTTTTGTGATAGCATACAATAAATTGAATGAAATAAGCAAGATGCAAAACTTTCCAACCCCTAGAATTGAGGATATGGTGCAGAGGTGCCCTAAGAGCAGGTACCTTACTCTTTTTGATCTAACCGAGGCATACTGGCAAGTGGGGGTGACGAAACGAGCAGGTGAGGTGTCATCTTTTTGCACCCCGTTCGGAAATTTTACACCGCTCAAAATTATGTTTGGTGTCAAGCAAGCACCAGCGTTCTTCTGTGCCTCAGTTACACGAATGCTCGCCCCTCTACATTATCTGAACGTGCAGAGCTATTTTGATGATATCTCGATTATGTCACAGGAATTCCGATTGCACTTGATGGCGATCGAAGGCACCCTAATGATTTTAGGTCGTGAAGGATTTAAAATAAACATAAAAAAGACAGACTTTTGTAAGAAAGAAATAACCCTATTAGGTTATAAGGTTACGAGGGAGGGGGTTTTGCCGAATCCTAGTAAGAAGGAGATTCTGGAGAATTGGCCACGCCCCAAAAGCATTAATGCGCTCCGGACATTTCTCGGTTTGGTGGTTTTTTTTCGTAGATTTGTGATGTCATATTCGGCTATTGCAACGCCTCTATTTTCGGTGCTAAAAGGTAAAACTCCGAAATTTGTCTGGGAGGCGAAGCAGGAACAAGCTTACCAGAAAATCAAGAAAATGTTGGTAGACGCTCCCTTGTTAGCAGCGCCTGATTACAATCAGCCTTGGATAATTATATCCTTCTCTGGGGCTGGAGCGATTTTATATCAGGTCGATCCACTCACTAAGGAGAAGAAAATCATAGATATAATCTCTAGACGTTTGACAGTTGCTGAGCAGAGATTTTCTAATAGTGAAAAGGAATTGATGAGTATTATTTGGGCAGTGCGTAAGTGGCGTAGGTACATAGAAGGGGGTGTGATAACAATTTTCAGCGATCATGAGGCACTTTCGGTTTTAAGCAAGGTAAGCACACTGACGGGACGCTTAGCGAAGTGGCTTGTGGAGTTATCTCAGTTGGACGCTAAGATCTGCTTCGTCCCAGGTGCGCAGAATCGCATCGCAGATGTATTGTCTAGACGATACGAATCTGAGAGAGACTTTGCTCCTATCACTAATCCAATCTTGATACCAGCGATGGATGAACGAACGGGTCAGAATTGTTATGTTTTTAACGATTGTTTGTGTAATCAGTTAGATGTTGAGCAGATTACGCTTGATCAAATTAGAGCAGAAACGTTAAGAGACAAATACACATTAGCATTAAAGTTAGCTTTGGAGGGAGAAACGAAGGATTCGCCTTCAGTTCATAGATTTGTGTTGAAATACCAGCCAAGGTCATTTGTGAGTGACGGAATAATTTATGTGGATGTAAATAAAGATGTTATTGATACGCCGAATTTGAAAATTCTGGTGCCCCTTTCGCTGCAAAGGAAAATCATTCAGCTAGTACACGATACGTTTACAGGTCCTCATATGGGTGTTTACAAGACGATAAAACGCATATTTTATTTGTACACATGGATGAGGGCTACAAAGTTGATTTCAAATTACGTAAGGATGTGTAAAGTTTGTCAGGTCCATAAGGTGCAACAGACTCGTAAGAAGGCTGAAACGATGATAGTAACTGAAAAGGAAGCATGGGAGAGTATTGTTTTTGACCTAAAAGGCCCACTGGTACGGAGTACAAACGGTTTTACTTACATCCTAGTGGTGCTTGATAAGTGGAGTCATTGGGTTGAGTTAATTCCCCTAAGAAACGCTGAAGCTAGAACTATAGCAAAAGCACTCATTGATGAAGTGTTTTCACGGCATGGCGTGCCAGCGGAAATTTTTTCCGTCAGCTCCAATAATTTGAGGGGATAAATAATGAAAAATGTATGCCTGCAATGGCGTATCAAGGCTAGATTTGTGTCAGTCTATTCACCTAAATCCAGCCTAGCTGAACGATGGATGAAAGAGTTAACAAAAACGCTAGCAATTTACGTGCAAGACGAGAAATCAGGTCATAGAAATTGGGATTTGCGTTTGAAACAGCTACAGTTGGCATTAAATTCAGCAACTGATTCTGTGACAGGTTTCACTCCAAGTATGTTAGCAACAGGAAGGGAGTTACGAATGCCCGAAGCCCCTGTCGGAAAAGTACAAACAGACGAGGTTAATTACCCATTACACATCTTAAACTTAACGTCACGCATGCGTGCGATAGTTAGGAGAGCTGTACGCAAACGTCAAGCAGCTAAGTTGCATCGTGCTGCAAAGGCGGATAGAATTTGAAGTAGGAACTACATACGAAATCACCCTAAAAGTGACAAATCCCGCTATTTTATGAAGAAAATGGCACCGATTTACCTCGGGAATTACGAGATTGTTAAGAAGTTTAGCCCTGTAGCTTATCAGCTTAAAGATCTTAATACAGGTATTATTTCTCGTTATGTATATCACATAGATAATTTACGTGAACAGATTGAAGGTGAGCGTTACCCAGTTAGTGAAGCGGATTCCGAAGAATTTTAAACTTAAATCTAAAAATAGTTACTGTGTTTCTTCTGGGTCTACTTTCGGCCAGCAGTAGCTAGATCTAAAAATAACTGCGCATGCAGATTGTGGTATTGCTTATGGACTAAAAGAAATAACATTTAAATGTAAACAAACTGGTGACTCTCAGGTATAGGCGCTAGATGATGGTTGGTTCGTTAAAATTAAGATGCTTATGAATGCTTAGAGTGGAACAATTACTTTTTTGACACGTTTTTTATGGATGACCGGATTTTTACCAGAGAATTTACACTTTTTTTTAACGAATGTGTTGAACTAACCTAACACGTCAATCTACCCTACATTGAGAATTAACCTAATAACAGACAGGAAATGAGACGGAAGTTGCCACAATAAAGTTTCTTATTTAATTAGTGATTTGTATGGATTAGAAAACTTGATTAATAATGGATGGAGGACGTGGTGAGACAATTTTTCTTTTTTTCACCATCAATTAAAAGCTAATTTTGAGTCAAGCTTAGCTGATTGTTACCGCGTTAGTCACATTTGACACGCGTTGTTACCGATATTTGACAACCGATTTTGACGAATAAGATTTTGAAGTAAAAATCTTTTAGATAATGATAATGGTAGCCGATGGTTAATGGTTACAATTTTTCAAGTGAATTTTCGTCCATCGAGCACTTAGTTTTTTTCACTCTTTGACAGTTTTTGCACTGATTGATTCTGATTGTATTTTAAATATTGAAAATCGTTTTTGCTTCTGCATAATTTTCGTGAAAATGTTCAAGTAATTAAGTTTGCGTAGCGGGTTTTTACGGGAATAATGTCTGAATTTTGACGCTCAAAGATTTCCCAGACCTTACAAAAAACGTTACTGATACGCGTAGGTAATGTCACCCAGCCGGAACAGTCAAACGATTAAATTATTAGCAAATAAAAAGCTTAAACGTCCCCATAGCATCCTTAATTTTTAACTTGTTGTTAATGCGCACCTTCTTGGTATTATTTTTGAATAATTTCTGAGAACTTTGATTATTGTGTACCGTAAATCGTGGATTAAACGCCCATGGGCTTATGTAGGTAATTTGGCAAAAATAGAGGGGTGGGCTTTAAATCAAGCATTATCAATTTTCTAACCTTTCTGGACATCTATTACAAAAATTTCGAAGCTTTTGAACGATCTCTGAAAGACCAATTTTTACATCCTTTTAATTGCTGTGAAGAAGGGAGGGGGCCCAGGCCTTGTGCAGGTGCTAAGAACTAAAGGAAGAGTCCACTATTACTACAGGGAGGGAGAAGGGGCCAGTAAACATAGCAAGCAGTACTATCTTTATTATAACTTTTAGGTAATTTTTCAAAAAAAAACGACAATTTGAGGGATGGGGTGGGCTTAAACTCCACTATTTCATGATTTTGACTTTACAGCATTTTTAGAAGGTGGGCTTTAGCTTCAATTGGGCTTTTAATACACGATTTACGGTATATGAAATAGCTTAACAAATAATTTTACTTATCTTGACGAAGCGAGGGCGCTTCTTTTCGAGGGCGGGACCTCTGCAACGACGGTTTCCACAGCTTCCTCGTACTCTTTAAGCTAGGGCCTTAGTGGGCCTCCTTACCTTGATGCTATGGCTCCATGCTATCTATTCTGTATACTCTGTATCTTTATTGATGTACTCCAGTAATGCTATGTACTTTGATGTATGGCCTAGTCCCTGGAGATCAGTGGTCTGGATGGCTCTGGCCTTGCCTGTCCCTAGGGGTAGCTGCTAGCAGAGATGGATCATGGGATACCAGGATATAGTACAGGAAGTACCTTGCACCACCAGTGGCAGGTACTGGCGGCAGCTCTAGGTACTTAAGGCCTTGCAGCCCCTTGCAACCTCACTCTGGGAGCTAGTCCCTAACCAGCTAAGAACTCTTCCTGAAGTGTGCCACTCTGCTAGTAGCCCTGATCAGAGCATCCTTGAACCATTGTACAACATCTCCTGAGGACAGACCACGTGGCCCTGGAATAAACCCTGAATTTACCATCCTTCTGGCGTTCTTCCTTGTACCGGGCATAGCGGGGTTGCACTTTGCGCACGTACAATATCCGTGACGTTTATATCTGTGTGTGCATGTACTAATTCACTAATAATTACCATGAGATCAAAAATCTTAAAGCATAATGTGGTAAAAATTAAAATTAATTATTCCAATAGACCACCGAAGCAAAATTATAAGACACTAGCCTAGGAAATTATGAATTGTGATGTTAAAGAGACACTCGTCCTGCATTATAACATTCTGCCCTCCTTATAACAGTTTATGCTGATCGCCTTCCACGCATATACAAACACCAAGGTCATCTGTAGAAGAGTTCTTCACAGCGAAGAACGTAGCTATACTGTCTCATTTCGCATTGTGCCTAATAGACGGTCATCGTGGTTGAGTTGTGATAGAGCTCAGCCTGGTTGCTGGAGGTTTGCGGATTTGGTCGAACCCCTGGAAAGGGGACATTGGCAAAGTCCCCCCCAGGACTGCCATCCAGGATAGCGTGAGAGGCTACCATGCTCCCTCAGTGGCCATAGGAACTATTCTGACCAATTCTGGATAATCTTTCGGCCCCTACGATGATCGGAGGTTTCCCGGGGTTGGCACCAATAATAATAATAATATCTTTTGCTGGTAAGCAAGGTTAACAGGAGGGCGCAAGGCCGCTTACGCCGCACCCAAAAGAGAGAATAAAATTAAGTAAAAACTGTTTAATAGGTCCGCCTTAGAAAATGGTCAAGTGGTAATTTGCGAATGATCCTCAGAAAGGCACTGACCGAGGTGGCAGATATAGCACACTCTGGAAGCGAGTTTTGACTGCTGTAAGTGCCATTTTTGTGGTCTAAAAATGACTTTTTTCCAGTTGGTCAGTGTGTTTTTGACCTCCCCTTTTGATGGGACCTGAAAAAATTTATGACCTCCCTCTTGAGAGGGACCAAAAACTTCATGACCACTCCCATCCTCCAGCCTCCCCGGCGATAAATAATTACCGGTCCCGTAGGGTAATTTTTGTCCTCATTTCGTGGCCTTTTTTTGGGTCACTTTTTTCCTTTAATATGGGATCTTATGAACTCTTATCGTCAAATTTTGGACCTTCGAAATTAACAAGTTTAAAATTTTTAACAACTTTCATTTGAAAAATGTAGTTGTTTCTGCATTAATACAAATTCAAATTTAGTGGCGATAGGTTAACAGAAAAAGGACAACAGAAAATCAAACAGCTAATTCAATTTTTCCAACTCGGTTTTTGATTTAGCCAACTGTACCCGATTTTCATGAAGTACAGCTTTAGTTCACGTTACTGTTTTAATTAAAACCAAGGCACTGATTGATGGACTAGCAGACGAACTAGTAAATCAAATAGACAACTGCATTAATTTTTTAGATTTATTTGATATCACAACTTCAGACGGCGATAACTTGGCAGAAGTCCTTACGCAGGGTTTGTTTTATGCAGAGTTTGTTGATATTTCTGTTTTACCTAAGAAACGTTTTAAATCCTGGCAGTGATGTTGTGTTTTGGTATATTAATATGCCAGTAATTTTCTACCCTCCTGAAATACCAGTTACGAGTTGCTCCACGCTAAAACCCCTTCTGAGCGGCACTGTCTAACAGAAAAAGAACTATAGGATGTAAAATAGCCAACTCAATTTTTTATTTTGCCAACTGTGTACGATTTTTGCGAAGTTAATTGTTATTACGACTTCAAACTCGGTGGGGATACAGTTTTGTCCACTTTTTGTTTTTATTTTCTACATTATCTGTGATACTTATAAGCTATGGTGGTGACATAGCAAACAAAACGACCAAGTCAATTTTCAATTTCGCCAACTACGCACATTTTTGCGGAGCTTCCTTTCCCCCACTCCTTACAGCCTAGCGATGCAGGGAAGCAACCAGAAATGATCAGGGGCAGCGTTTCACTTAATCCCAAGTTACACGGAAGTGTTGCGAAAACTGATGGAAAAAAAAATGTATTGTAAACTTTACTTTCAAACTGACGATATGATGATAATAATTAACCAGTACTCAAATTTGCAGTGAAAATTGCAGTGAAAATTTGTCCGATTTTGCCAACTCGACAACTCGAATTTGCCATCTGTATGTGTTTCTTGGATGGTTGGGGGAAGCTCCCCCCCCCTTCCCCCCCAGTCGCTTCGGCCCTGCCTTCAGGCAGTCAATGTCGTGTACGAGATACGGTGACCACACAGGGCTTGCGTATTCGAGCAGAGGACGAACGTAAACCTTAAATGCCCAAACTAAGGTAGAAACCTGAGACTTCACGAAACACCGCCTAACCAGGGCCAGGCGACGGTAGGCCTGGGTCGAAATTTTGGAGCAATGTAATGTAGATTTTAGATCTGCAGAAAACCAGATACCCAGGTCCTTAACAGTATCCTGGACTGAAAGATCGGATGATGCCAGAGTATACTTCAAATATGAGTTTGCAGAGCCAATATGAAAAACACCACGTTTTTCTCTGGACAGAGGGAGTTGCCACAACTCCGACCATCGTTGGATAACCTCCATTTACCAGATATTTCTTCTTCTCTAAAAAGTCTGGTAAATGTTCAAATTTGAGCCGGTTCAGCCATACAAGCATTAAGTTGCTTCGGCTGACTTAAGGCTCAAAGAAATTAATTAAAAAAAAAAAAGACGAACCAGCATGAACTCATTAATCGTGTCGTCACAAACCGGAATGATTCTCGTATTTTAACATCACAATTTATAGTTTTCTAGGCTAGTGTCTTACAATTTTGCTTCGGCGATCTATTGGAATAATTAATTTTAATTTTTACCACATTACGCTGTTAGATTTTTGATCTCGTGGTAATTATTAGTAAATTAGTACATGCACAAACAGATAAAACGTCATGGTTATTGTAAGCGCGCAAAGCATCATATACTTACTGGTCGTTCGTAAATAAAGTTCCATTATATGTATTAAACAGAAAATCTAAATGTCACATTTAAAAAAGGATTTTTAGCTAGGGAAAGACCAATGGTAAGCAAAAAGACCTTTAGGGCCGTACTTGATGAGGAGGATCGAGAAAAATGGCGCTGTGAGGAATATCCCTTTAAAATACGAGAATCATGCTGGTTTGAGACGACACGATTAATGATTTCAAGCTGGTTCGTCTATAAGGCACAATGCCAAATGAGACTAGCTACGATCTTTGCTGCGAAGAACGCAGCTACTGTACTTTATTCCACATTATGCTTTCAGAAAACTGACTGTATGACGCCACATTTTCTTCCACTATGAGTGCAAAAAATCCGTAAACATCCATTCGTAAACTCTAACAGTAACTTTGTCGAGTCTACAAGTGTGATATCCACATGTTTTTGCACTCTTAGTGCAAGGAAACGAGTCGTCATCCAGTCAGTTTTCTGAAAACATAATGTGGAACAAACTATATCTCAGATGACCTTGATGTTCGTGTATGCGCGGAAAGGCGACCAGCGGGAACTGTTATAAGGCAGGCGGAATGTTATAAGGCAAGGTCGGGTGTGCTTTTAAAAGCAATATTTCGTTAGTCAAGTAGTTCGGTGTGTGAATTACGATGCTGAACTCATTGGGCTTTGAAGTTTTTGTTACAAAGTAGTTAAAGTGGCACTATCACCAATTGAAAACAGTTCGCAAATACCCTGCCGTCATCTAGCAGCAGTGATATTGTTAACCTGTACAGATTGCTCCCAGGTGCACGAGGACGTAGGACGTACCAAATTTTCTCTCAATAATAATGCAGGCACGTGGCTTGTTTGTTTCGTAATTAGAAATGACAATGTGCATTCCTTCGCTTGATGCAAGCAAGTGCTAGATAGCACTAGATACGCTGCATGTTGCCAGATACTGCCACTTTGAAACTAGCCTAGCTACTTTTAATACCGTAGCGTACGTTCGGTTCAAGGCAGGCATTAACTTAAAGCGGCACTATCACCGATTCAAAGTTTGCAGAATCTGGCAACATCTAGCGCTCTCAGTAGTATCTAGCACTTGCTTGCATCAAGCAAAGGAACACACAACGCATTTCTTTTAACAAAATAAACAAGCCACAACCTTAATTGTGTGAAAATTTGGTATGTCCTCGTGCACTTCTGTGAGAGCTGTTAAGGTTAACAATATTACTACTGCTAGATGGCGCCACAGTATTTTTTTTCACTTTTAAATCGATGATAGTGCCACTTTAAAAGGCACCTTTTCAACTCCTAGATGTAGCTCCGTAAAATCTTCGAGCAATATAAAGAAAATAGCGGTAAATTAAAAATGAAACAGCACTATTCGCAGCAGTGCCGCGATTTTCATAACTAAAACGAAATCACGTGAACCACATCAGCCTATTGGATGACGGAGAATTTGGAACATGGATTCTGTGTTTAGAATATGGGCAACGCTACCAATACATTGAAATTCAATTGGTTTCCGACATGTGTTAAAGGCACTTGCTTCCCTTTAACATATTGTAATGTTCGATTCCAGTGACCAATAAGACCAGAACCAACATTATTATCAGGATAGCATAAGGGCAATCAATTGTAATAAACTAATTATGCACTGAATAAGTAGACTAAATAAATAAGCAATCATTCATCTAATACTGGGCCTTTATTCAACGCTCCAGCGTACACAATATTGAGCCCACAATATGGCCAATTAAATCAGTGACAGATTTAATGTATCTAGTACAGTTATTTGGCAATGAGTCGAACGAATGACATTACTGATTAAGTCGAGCGGAAAACTAACTCATTATTATAATTCTCTTAATTAATTAAAGTAAGTCTCGGTTTAATTTAGTAGCATAGTATAGTTATTAGTTAATCTTAAACAATCATAGCTATTGCTAGCGTATGGAAATACTTAGCTCTATGATAGAAGCTTGAGTGAGGCTATCAGCGTACGGCTGTAGCTCGGCGGTGAAGCTCCGTTCCAGACGCGGCACGGCTTCTGTCCTAGCGTGCTTTCGATCAGAACCTCCAGAGATTGACTGGCGTGAACTAGTTAGCAACTGTTGAGCAGCTGATGATCGACTGATATCATGCATTCCGAGGTTTGGTTTAAATACCATAGCGTTATCGGCCATGATCGATCCATTGTAGTATTGATTTATTATTGAAATGCTAAATATAGTAACATTCTGACAGCTTGGGCCCTTATCGCCAAATGAGACCTCTACGCATGTCAATCACTATTGTTGCATTCGGGGATTTTGGATATTCCCCGTAGTCGGCGGTTTGAAGCTATCTGCCGATACAATTAACTATCCCGTGTAGGAGTGTTTTATAGTTATTCCTTGAAGTAATCAATCATGAGCGATGATCTTATCAAAATTAAATCTACTTCTAGAAAGACATTTAAGATTCTATGAAACGTCGTAAATATTATCAACTGGTAATGCCATCCTTTAAACTCTTAACAATAGGTGTAATTACACTGGTCTGGTTACAAATGATCTTGCCGCCTCTAGGTCGTCATAAGAATATTTACTCCTAAGTATATTTACTTATCTGGAGTCTATTTGATCTATCCGAATAAATATCCGGATCACGCATTAATAAATGTATGATATGCAAATATGTATCTAATTATTTATTTTTGTTGTTTCTGTTATGAATACTAATTAGGCCATTAATTATTTCCTTACATAATCCCTGTTCAGACTAAAATCATGTGTAATGGTAATATATTGGCATAAATTAATATTCATATAAAATATTACATAAAAGATATCAGGCTGCATTTGGTATGCAAGGCAGTCGTAATTATTATTGAAAAGCAAATCAGTGCATAAAATAGCACAATAAGTTAGAAAAAGGTAAACAGGAAACTGTGAGTCAAAAATAGATGGAGAGAAGGCCCAGCCAGACAGAGCGTCGCCAACACAAGGTTAAAAGAGTACGATTTGAGGTCAACACGAAAACAAGGGGTAATGGGTTTGTACCGTTTTGTCAACAGACCACTTTAGATAATTACAGGCTTAGTAGAGTGAGTGACATATATTGAGCTAGCAAACTTTGAAAGTAGAGCACAGTTGACAGGTGATCCAGATTGCTGTAATTATTATAAGTGGAGGGGTAATTATTGACGATAGACAAGACGAAAAAGGGAAAGTGTATTAACCAATGGAATGTAAACAGAAGTTATAAAAGGATGAGGGGGACGTAAGTGAAAGTGTTGTTGTTGTTAGGAGTTGAGAGAATCATCAGCTTGCATCTTACGTTGTGCTCCGCCCGTTCCTTTGGCTCGGAAAAGTACGCCAGTGTTTGTTGTGGTGCCGGGGTTTCTCGACGGCCAAGCCGCATAGGCTACACCGACTCAGTTAAGTTGATAGTGTCTTATTGTTTAGTACTGGAGTATTAGTATTATTATTATTTAGCGGAAGGCATAATCAAGTACAGTTATTGTTATGATTCATGTTTATTTAATGCCAATTATTAAGGATTAATAATTGGGGTTTTAGCAAATATGGTTGAGTGTTGACTTCATCTCTTATATATATCAGTGCATATGCAATCTTGTTAATATGGTCTATCTAAATTAAAGTAACCGACCAGTTCTGAATGAAGATTGCTGACATGCCTAGCTCGAATAAAACGGATAATTAATCAATTGGTGTCTTTGGTCTCTTGAATTGATAGAATTCGTACTCGCAAGTATTTTACATCCATCTTGACAATATTTGTGGTTTTAACGCAAAATAACTCGGAAGTATTTCACGCCTAGTAGAAATTATTTAAGTGTTATTTTTTTTTTTGGCTCGGATAAATTAGTAAAGTATTTTCGGAATTAAAATTATAGAATGGAATTTTGGTGGATTGTTCTTGTAATCCTGATAATTTGTGATTTGGCAATGAAATTGGCTTTAGTAAGGTATTTGGATTTGCTCATTGCTTGAAGTCAACACTGTAATAGAGGTTTGATTATTTTTGTGTATGCTATACATGCAGGTAAGTAACGAAAGTGTTTTAGATTGAATTGATTGATGTTCAGGTTGATTATTG
>JAHWFP010002201.1:1500-27104 GCA_023313725.1 Lithobius niger | reverse complement strand
TTCATCTTTCATCTAAGCCTAATTACGTCCATTTATCCGAATTAGAACCGGTGGTGTAGCACATTTAAAGATGGAACTTGTGGTAAAATAGGACAAAAAGCACAACACTGCAATGTAGGTAAACTGCCGTAGCTTAGGTCCTAATCTCTCCTCATTAAAAAGATTCAATTTATGCTTGGTTGGTTGGTTGGTTGGTTGGTTGGGTGCTTGGGGTAGTTCGTCTTCTCCTCTGGAAGTAGAAGGCTACAAATATGAGAAGTTTCTCAGAAGAAAGCAAATTAACCCGTTCTTTGTGTAGGCGTATTTTCAAAGTCCGAGCGGGGTCCTAAATGACCGAAATTAACGAAAAATGACCATTTGCAACAATCAGCAACAATCACCCAACAATGCCTCAGCAATACATGACGTCATGATTGTTGCCACATTTTTTTTCGTGGAAGCCTCGAAGCCGTCCAGAACGTCCATCAACAATGGTCTGCCGTCCACGGACCAACGAGGAGCGAGTTACTAAATTGTTGTCCAGTAAAGACGCGTAACTTTTCGCAGTACAATTTTATTATCCGTTTTAAAATTAGAGTCCTTCACCGATTCTATAATAACGGACAAATCTAGGACAAGAGAATAATCGTTTAGCAGCAACACAAAGACAGAAAAAGATTAAATGCTAAATACTGAATTACGTATAGAAAATATATTGACACCAGAAAGGGGTGCCAGGAATACTTTTGCGTGTGCGTTTGTATAATTTTAAACAACAATATTCGAGCATTAGTTTTTACGTAAGGCCATCAGCCAGTTCCCTCCTTATTTGTGCTAAAACACGATCTTCTTGTGTAGGTCTAATTTGCATTCAAGCCGTGGCGTTTTCACATGATTTCTGTAGCTGTTTTCGCCAAGTGATGTGTGGTTTTTGGTGGTTACATTGATTTAGTGACGTTCCTGAAGAAATGTTTGCGATGATTGAGTGACCGAAGCGAAAGAAAATCATCGTTTGTCATCAGAAACACTAGTAAGCTAAATATTTAAAATGTAGTGTAAATGAACGACTTTCTATGTTGGATAAAAGACCATTGGAACCGTGGCGTTTTCACTTGATTTCTGCAGCTGTTTCACCTAGTGAGGGGTCATCAGAAAGTGAAGTGATAAGGAACCGATGGAAAAATCTTCACTGAGCAGGACGTAAAGAAAAAATATCTTAAAAAGTGAAACAAAAAAGCCCACGTAAAGTGTAGTACTAACACAAATTACATGTGATGTGAGGTTCTCGGTGTTACAATGATTCAGTCACGTCTCTGAGGAAATGTGAGCGCTGATTGAGTGAGCGAAGCGAATGATGATCAGCGTTTGTCATCAGAGACAGCACTTTTTCTTAAACACTCTTAGTAAGTTGTAGGGTAAATATTTATCCTGTAGTGGAAAAATGGATCCATTATTTGGATCACTTCCTTGAACGTATGTTTGATAATTTTTTGCTGGGAGTGTCTGTCAGCACCATATGAGTTTCAACATGAAATCTCCTCGAGCGCAGCGAGACGCGGCGGAATGAGCGAGCGAAGCGAGCGACTCCGTTAGTCTTAATCATTAAAAACTTACGGTCGGTATATATATATGTAGGTATATATCTACCTCTTCTCCTCTGGAAGTAGGAGGCTAAAAATGTGAGAAATGTGTCGAAAGACAGGAAATTAAACCGTTTTTAGCTTAGGTGTATTTTTAAGAAACGAGAAGGGTCCTAAATGCCCCAAATTAACGAATATCTAGCCCCCTCAACAATCACGCAACAATCAGCAACAATAGCGCAACAATATGTGACGTCATTGATTGTTGACAGATTTTCTTCGTGAAAGCTTCGAACGTTTCAGAAACGTGCGGCAACAATGTATTGGGGGCAACGGTTGTTGTGAGTGGCAGCATCTGAATAGCCCTCATTCAAGAATGAAGCACGTGCTGTTCATGGGTGGGAAAGCTGTTGGAGTTCATTTATGGCTGTTTAAAATCCAATACGACAGAAAACCTGTTTAGCATTTAAATTAAATCACATTACGCAAAAATACGAAAAAGATTAAGTACTATAAATACTAAATTCGTAAAGCAAATACATTAACAACCGAAAAAAGTATTAAGAATATTTTACCTCTGCATGTACAACATTCCAAACAGTACGAATCGACCAGTAGTGTACACGTTAAACCAACAGCTGGTTCTCTCCTCATACTTATTACTTTACGAGCAGATTTGGGTATGAGCATAGAGCTGGAATTTGATAGTATGTAAGTCCATTGTATCAGTTAATCTTTGCGTAGGTCTAACAGCTCAAAAATTTCTTAAAATACGTGAAACATGAAAACCAATGTAAAATGTCGTATATTAACACAAATTACAACTGTGCGGTGGTGCCTGTAGTCACTTGTACTGTACAGTTTATGCAGCACAATATATTTGAATTTAAAAAATAATATTGTCCCTCTTCTCCCAGAAATAACCTTAGCAATTTAAGGTACGTCTATGTTTGTAATGTTTTAAACAGCAACATTCGGCCGGTAGTGTATACATTAACCCATTACATGGTTCACTACTTATCAATAATCCAGAGAAGTTGTGCTAAAATAAGTGAAACTAGAAAACCCATGTAAAGTGTAGGGTGGTTGAGATCCAGAGAGCAAAATGAGATACTATTTTGCTATTTTATATTCGTCAAAAATTATAGGCGACAAGTGGTTCCTGTTTCAACGCATCACACGTAGCGGGAAAGAAGATGGCTTCTAAGTGAAAATTCTTAAAATATGTGAAACAAGGAAACCCATGTAAAGTGTGGTAGTAACCAAAAATAAAAGCGACGTGTGGTTCCTGGTGTTCGGCTCTGGCGTCGCTTTTACTGTGCAGCTTCCGCAGCACAATTTATTTGAATAAAACAATAATCTGTACCAAGAGCGGTGTAAAGGAGACCCGTAGGGCTCAACAGAGTATCCTAGATAAAATTGCCAAGCATGTTTAGTTCAAGCATGCAGCAACTCGCGTACTACAGCGTTGAAACGGTCTTGTAGCGGGGATGGATAAGGAATCTTCAAGCCAAGGCTGACTGGGGAGAAATCGCGTGTCTCGCCTCCTGGCTCATTGGTAGTTTAGGCGCACGTCGGAAGGGGGATGGTTTTTTATACGGCGAAGCCGTTTTACGTTCAGTTAATTTGTTTATAGAACTGAAGGCTTACGAAAAACGCGGACTGCACTCTGATCATTTGCTTGATCGTTTTAGATGTGGAATGTCTGTCAACAGCATACGAGTTGCAGCATATAAGCTTCTCGAGCGTAGCGAGACGACGCGGAATGAGCGAGGGAAGCGAGCGACTTCGCTAGTCTAAACCATTAAAAACTTACATATATATATATGTACCTCTTCTCCTCTTGAAGTAGGAAGCCTAAAAATATGAGAAAGGTGTTAAAAGACAGGAAATTAATCCGGATTTCGCGTAGGCGTATTTTCGTATTCTGGGTAAAATTTTTCCCCTCGAAAAAAGCGAAAAAACACCTTCGGACCATTGTTGAAACGAATTTTTCGAAGTTGATTGTTAGTTTCGGAATATCACCTCTTCCTGCTGTGCGGATGGTCCACAATTGTTGCGCCACGTAGGAGGCGCGTGGTCCAGTAGTGTTGTCGGCAGGATTACGGCTGGCAATGCTAACAGCCGACATTCAACAATGAAGCACATGCAGCTCG
Source organism: Lithobius niger (assembly GCA_023313725.1). Classification (NCBI taxonomy): domain Eukaryota; kingdom Metazoa; phylum Arthropoda; class Chilopoda; order Lithobiomorpha; family Lithobiidae; genus Lithobius; species Lithobius niger. The sequence continues at coordinate 23,389 of JAHWFP010002201.1, read as the reverse complement.
CTGATGGAACGACTGTTGCGAGTTGCATTTTTGATATTTCAAATACAAACTACCTATTTAGCCTTAAATTTAAATGAAAATACGTAACTCTACGAAAAGATTAATGCGAAATTAGGCATATTTAAACAAAATATATTGATATTAAAAAAGGGTGTCAGAAATATTTCAACGTTAGCATTTGTAACCATCGACATTCGATCAATAGTGTGCTATTAGCTGGTGCTCTACTCAGCAAATTAATAGTCCTGCCTAATTGTGGTAAACACGAATAGTTTCTAGGTACGATTTCCTTTTATATTAGTCAGAAATTATTGGCGACCATGTGGTTACTGTTTCAAAGCATCACACGTAGCGGGGGAGGAGATGGCTTTTAAGTAAAAATTCTTAAAATTTGTGAAACAAGGAAACCCATGTAAAGTCTGCAAAATTTATTGGATTAAAAAAACCAAGAGCAGCACAAAAGAGTATGCAATATGCATGATAAAATTACCAAGCATGTTTAGTTCAAGCATGCAGCAACTCGCGCACTACAGCGTTGAAACAGCCTTGCAGCGCCGATGGATAAAGCTTCTTCAAGCCAAGACCGACTGTGAAGAAATCGAGTGTCTCGCCTCCTGGCTCATTGCCAATTTAGGTGCATGCCAAAAAGGGGGTGGCTTTTTCAAGACAAGGCCGACTGGGTCCAAATCGCATGCCTCGCTTCCTGGCTCAATGAAAGCTCAGTCGCGTGCCAGAAAGGAAATGGCTTCTTCAAGCCAAGGCCGACTGGCGAAGAAATCGCGTGTCTCGGCTCCTGGCCCATTGTCAGCTTAGGCGCATGCCAAAAAGGGGATAGATTTTTCAAGCCAAGGCCGACTGGGTCCAAATCGCATGCCTCGCCTCCTGGCTCAAGGCCAGTTCATGCATGTGCCAGAAAGACAAAGCTTTTATCGAGGCTTTTGTTGTCAGTAGTATTATGGCTAACAGTCTGAACAAGAGGCGCATGTAGCTATTGGGCGGCCAGACCGTTGGAGTGATGTATGGTTACCATATCGTTGTTTATGAACTGAAGCGTTAAGAAAAACACGTCCTACGTTCTGATCAATTTCTTGATGGTTTTAGATGTGGAATGTCTGTCAGCAGCTTAAGAGCTGGAGCATGACAGCTCCTCGAGCGTATTTTTTAAGCTAAGGCCAACTAGGGTATAGAAATCGCGTGTCTCGCCTCCTGGTTCCTTGGCAGTGTAGGCGCATGGCAGAAGGGTGATGGTTTTCTAAACGGCGAAGCCGTTTTTTGTTTATGAACTGAAGCCTTACGAAAAACGCGCACTGCACTCTGACCATTTGCTTGATCGTTTTAGATGTAGAATGTCTGTCAGCAGCATAGGAGTTGCATCATGAAAGCTCCTCGAGCGCAGCGAGACGACGCGGAATGAGTGTTGATTCCTGGGGTCCTTGACCTTGGACCCATACATCAACTATTGACTCTGCACTACGATGACGTATGCCTGCAGGGTCACCATGAACCAACAATGATCGTCATGACCATGATGGGTCATCTGTTGAAGACAATAGTTCTTAAGTGTTTATCGTTTTGATCATTGTTGTTAACGGTTGTTATGTTTGTAAACAAATTGGAAATGTTGTTGTTAAAGAAGTTGCTTTAGCTTCGGCACTTCATCGAAATTCCTCCAACCGTTTAGATCATGCTTTGTGTTAAAATATTGTCCCTTCCATATGTAAATATGTCATGTCATTATAGTTAGTAAACTACAGTGAAGTTTACCGTGTTCACGAAATGAGTCGTCATTCCGAGTTTCACAGTCCACCGTTTGCAGCTCCAAAATTATTTCATTCCACTGCGCCTATCCCTTCAATGAGTCCATGAACCCATGTAAAATCTGCAAAATTTATTTGAATTAAAAAATAATGTATGTCAGGAGCGGCACAAATAAGATCGCATGATAAAATTACCGAGCATGTTTAGTTGAAGCACACAGCAACCTACTATTGAGGTATCGTTCGTTTCTCTACGTAAGCAGGTTGTGGTGGTTTTATTCGATTCGTTCTTTATTGTTTGTCTTTAGCGTTTGTCACCAGAAACATCATTTTTCTTAAACACTCATAGTAAGTTGTAGGATAAATATTTATTCAGTAGTGGAAATAACCGACTTTCTACGTTGGATAAAGCAAAATACGTGAAACACTACTGCTACATTGCACTTAATTGACCATTTTTAGTTTTGTTTATGATCATTTGTATTATGAACTGACGCACTAAGAAAAACGCGCACATTATTCGGATCACTTCCTTAAACATTTGTTTGTCTGTCAGCATCATATGAGTTGCAACAAGAATTCTTCTCGAGTGCAGCGAGACGCAGCGGAATGAGCGAGCGAAGCGAACGAAAATCAGCGTTTGTCATGACAAACAGTACTTTGTCCTAAATACAGTTAGTAAGTAGTAGGTTAAATATTGATTCAGTAATGAAAATTAATCTGGTGAATATTATTGAATGTGGCGAATGAGTATAAACAAAGAGAAAAGAAAGAGTAGGCGCAGTAATCGTTTGTTTACGAACTGAAACCTTAATAAAACACTTATGCACTGATCACCAGCCAAATGAACGTCAGCCGGTTCCCTTCTTATTTGTGGTAAAACATGAGCAACCTTTGGGAACGAGTTAGTGTCTTGTGTAGGCCTAACTTACGTTCAAACCGTGGCGTTTTCTGTTGCTGTCTGGTTCATGGTGGTTGGCCGTGGTGGTGTTTACGTTTCTGAGGGTGCGCTGATTGAGTGAGCGAAGCGAACGAAAATCAGCGTTTGTCATCAGAAACAGCACTTTTTCTTAAACACTCTTAGTAAGTTGTAGGATGAATATTTATTCAGTAGTGGAAATCACAGACTTTTCTACGTTGGATAAAAGAACGCACGTTGTATAAAAGAAAACACGTGAAACACTAATGCTACATTGAACTTATTTGACCATTTTTAGTTTTGTTTATCATTAGTAATATGAACTGATGCACTAAGAAAAACGCGCACATTATTCGGATCACTTCCTTACACAGTTTGTTTGATAATTTTTGCTCGGAGTGTCTGTCAGCACCTTATGAGTAGCAATAAGAAATCTCCATGAGCGCAGCGAGACGCGGCGGTATGAGCGAGCGAAGCGAGCGACTCCGCTAGTTAATATAAATCTTTTAATTTCCCTTGTTGGAAAGTATACATCTTCAGCTTTCATCGAAGCCTAATCACGTCCATACCCGACTTAGAACCGGTACTACAGCTGTTTAAAGATGGAACTTGTGGTAAATTAGAGTGAAAAGCACAGCACTACAACATAGGTAAACTTTCGTAGCTTAGCTCCTAATTAATATAAATCGCTTTAATTACCCTTGTTGGAAAATACACATCTTCTTCTTCCATCTAAGCCTAATCACGTCCATTTATCCGAATTAGAACGGGTGGTGCAGCAGTTTAAAGATGGAACATGTGGTAAAATAGAGCGAAAAGCACAGTGCTACAACATAGGTAAACTGTCGTAGTTTAAGTCCTAATTAATATAAATCGCTTTAATTACCCTTGTTGGAAAATACACATCCTCATCTTTCATCTACGCCTAATCACGTCCATTTATCCGAATTAGAACGGGTACTGCAGCTGTTTAAAGCCAGGAATTGTATTTGTAACATGCATTATTGGCCTAAAATAATTAAATAACTAATTTCGGCAAGAGGGATTAATTTTACCAAAAATATGAATAGAATCTTTTTTTAAGGAAATTTTACTCTAAATATAATTGGTACCGGTTAATTTTCAATCGGATGAATGATTTACATGCTAGAAGCAAAAAACCGTTTTGTTGTCGCCATTTTGGACGCCATCTTGATTTCCCCAAGGGTTCCAAGGTGGCATCATTATGTTTTGGAGTAGGGACATATTGTAGAACATCTCTGCGCAAAAACATTTTGTGCAGACAGTTTTTTTAGGTTAGGCCAAAAATCAGCATTTGGCAACTTATTGCTAGCACGCGGACCATTTGATACAAACCCCTGGGAACGAGCGGTGGGTATAAAAGGTGCGGATAATTCCGCCATGGCTGCCAAGTACGAGGTGGTCTCGAGGTTCAGTTCAAGAAATGCGAGGTTGAGTTTTTATCACAAGAAGAAGTGGAAAGTCATTTGGAGAAGCCTTGCGTGTTAAACCTTGGACGGCTGATTGGGTTGAGTTGTTGGTCTTAAAGATAAGATTGGAGTTGAAGGAGATGACATCACGAGGCATGGAGTTTTTAGAGGAAGTTGATTATTAAAAAAATTATCTGCGGGACTATTAATTAAAAACAAGCCTCTCTACAGGGTGTCATTACAGCACAAATAAGATTTAGCTAACTACCAGTCATTTTATTTAAAAGAGGCCCCCCCTCCCCACCTCTACCTTTTACAAATTACCTAAATAGCAGCCTTTTAAAAGATGGTAGCCTTTCCCACCCCACCCTCCACTTTTTAAAAAATTACCTAACTACCAGCCTTTTAAAGATGCCTCCCTCCCCTCCCCCTACCTTTTAAAAAGTTTCACCTAAATAGCAGCCTTTTAAAAGCAGCCCTTCTCAGCCTCCTACCTTTAAACAATTTTTTTACCTAAATAGCAGTTTTTTTAAAGATGGTCCCCCAAAAACTCTTTCCTCTAAAGTTAAGAAGTATTTACCCTTGCTAAAACTTAAGGAATAAAAATAATGGCACAGTCCTTGAATACTGGAAAAAGATGCAGTTATAATTTCTGTTTTAACTTGGTCCAGGAAGCTGACTTTAAATTCCCCCTCCCTCCCCTTTATCAGATAACGATAGGGGTGGGCTGTTGCTAAGTGGGGTGACACAGGTGATGAGCCGGACGTGTCTGGGCATGAAAATCTGGATAAGTGGTTACTAAGGAAGATAACCCCCTCCCCTCCCCCCTACCCTCAGATAAACGATTCTTTCTTTAAAGTTTAGAAAATAAATATTAAGTGTATGGCATACTCCTTTTAAAAGTAAAAAAAAAAAGAATCATCTCTGTTAAATTTATTCTTTCTGTTACAAACTTTCCTGCAACCCTTTTAAGATTGAATTTTGCAAAACATGCAGTTTATTCCTGTTTTAAGTTGCCCCAAGAAGTTGTCAACTTCCTCCTATGTGAAAGGAAGTCCTCATTAATATGGCTGGAAAACGCACGTTTATTTGTCGGACATGTTTACAGCAACAACAACAAGAACGCACGCCCTCTCGTGGCGTCTGCCAGCACTGACCTTTACAAGTAACTGGACTGGCCGAACTAGCAGCTCAGTCCCTACATTTCTCCTTGCTTTCTTTAGCATCTTACCCAACCCAAAACTAGGTTAACATCCCAAACAGAACAAGGTTCATTGAACGTTCACAGCTCACAGAAAGTTCTCGTATGGGCGTTTGGGTGGCCGTCGGATCCTGGTGGACCGATGTAACTCTTCTGGTGGCCCATCTGGTGTTTCCTGCTGCTGTTCCTCTCTTTTCCCCGTACAGGGACTTTGGTTCCGTAGGGTTCGTCCTCCGATGCCTGGTTCCCCTCCAAGTGGATCGTTTCTTCCGGTGGATCTGGCTGGGCAATGCACTCTGGCCTCACTTTCTTTGGTTCTGCTCCCTCTCGGTGGCGCAGCTGATCCAGATGCTTCCGTCTGTTTCCTTCCGGATTTCCACCATGAAGGATAGAGGGCCCATGCAGTCACGTATGGTTCCTGGGCCCCACCCTTTTCCAGTTTCCTTCTGAACCCACACTGGGTCCCCGGCTTCCAAATGGCGAGGCTTTGCCTTAGCATTTTGTGTTGCCTGTTGTGCCCAGGCCGACTCCTCCAACTGCCTACGTGGGTCGGGCCTTAGTCTTTCTAATGTCGTTGGCATCCTGCGTCCCAAAAATAGTTCGGCTGGCGTCCGTCCTGAGGATCGGTGCGGCGCCACCCAGTACGCCTTCAAAAAGATTCGAACTGCTCTCCGGGCATCCGTGGTGGACTCCAATTCAGCTCGTACTCGGGATTTGAAGGTCCGAACGAATCTCTCCGCCAATCCATTAGTCTGTGGATGGTAGGGAGCAGATCTGATGTGAACAATGCCCTGCTCCCTACAGAAAACTTTGAACTCGTCTGCAGTGAACTGGGGTCCATTGTCTGTAACCAGCTGTCGTGGCACCCCAAAGCGTGCTATCTACTCCTCAAGAATATCAATGGTTTTTGCCGTTGTAGTCGAGTTCCTTGTTGCTACCTCTGGCCACTTCGAAAATGAATCCACTAACACCAAACACATTCTCCCTTCAAAAGGCCCTGCAAAATCCAGGTGAACCCTATCCCAGGGGTGGTCGGCCACATTCCATGAATATAAGGGCACTGGCTGCTGTTTGTCCCTATGTTTCTGGCAACCTTCACACTCCGCCACAAACTGTACTACTTGTGCGTCTATTCCGGCCCACCACACATAATGCCGGGCGAGTGCCTTCATGGTGCTTGCTCCTAGATGCCCTTCATGTAACCGCTCCAACACTTTCCGTTGAAGTTTCTCAGGAATGGCCATCCGTCCCAACCACCATATCACTCCGTCTTGTACTGCCAACTCCTGGCGTTTCTCCCGAAATGCTGCTAGGTTGTAGGGTATCTGTGGATCTGCCTTTGGCCATCCCAATTCAATAAAAGTACCAATCCGGCTCAACACGGGATCGGTCCGGGTAACCCTTTGGAGTTCTTCGGCTGACAAGTGAATTTCTCTCAGCTTTTCTTGCTCAACTTTCCGAACAGACTCTAACTGTTCCGCTTCTGTGGGCATGTCCTGCTGGGGTAAGCGAGAAAACATATCCGCCAACACATTTGTGCTGCCTTTCTTATATTCGATCACATAGTTGTATCCGTTTAACAGCAGTGCCCAACGGACTAATCGGCTGCTGGCTACGTTTGGTAAATCCCGCTGGTCTCCAAAAATCCTTTCCAACGGCTTGTGATCTGTCCGTAGGGTGAATGATCGGCCTTGGATGAACTGGTTGAATTTGATTACCCTAAAAACAACAGCCAAGGCCTCTCGGTCAATTAGTGCGTAGTTTTTCTCCGCAGCCATCAAGGTTCTGGATGCATACGCCACTGGTCTTTCTTGGTTATCCCCGTCTGGCTGCAAAAGCACCGCTCCCAAACCTCCGGCTGAAGCATCACATTCGATGGCCACAGGTCTATCTAGCCTGTAAGGAAGAAGGGTGTCCTCTTTACCCAACTGGTCCTTGGCAGCTTGAAACACTTGCTCCTCTGCAGGACCCGAAAACCACTTCTTTTTCCCGCTGGTCTGTGCATGAAGTGGTCCGCACAATCCATGCAGGTTGGGCACAAATCTCTCGTAGTAGGTTATGGCTCCAAGGAAGGCCCGCAGCAGGGTTTTGTTCTCTGGGGTTGGAAGGTCTTGAATGGCCTGCAGTTTCTCCTCCAATGGATGTATTCTATTCCTGTCTAGCCGGTGTCCCAAATATGTAACGGATTCCTGCAGCAACTGCACCTTCCGAGCTTGTGTAACCAGGCCTGCCCTCCTTAACCGTGTCAAAACTTCTTTCAGTTTTGCAATGTGTTGCTTGTCATCTGGACCTGACACAATGATGTCATCCAATAGCTTTCCAGTATAAGGAACTCCCTTCAGGGTGCCATCGATGAATCTCTGAAAGATCGCTGGGCCACATGAGAGCCCAAAAGACAGTCGTTTGTAGCGGTATGTGCCTACGTGGGTAGCTATAGCTAATAGCGATTTGGACTCGTCATCTACCTCCATTTGCAAATACGCATCTTTCAAATCAATCACTGAAAATCGCTGTCCTCCTGCCACTGACGACACCAGGTCTTCGAAAGTGGGTAGAGGATGGTGATCATCGACCGCCTCGTGGTTAATCGTTACTTTAAAGTCTCCACAGATTCGCACTTTTCCATCTGGATAGAGGTAGTTTACAGTTGGTGTTACCCATAGAACTGGCGTGACGCTTGGGTCGATCTTCTCTATAACCCCTGCTTCCTCCAGGCGTTTCAGCTCTTTTTCCACTGGTCCACGCATTGGGAAAGGAACTCGCCTTGCACTGAATTTCCGGGGCACTGCTCCTGGATTTAAGTGTACCTTAGCCTTGACTCCCCGAATGGTTCCCAGATTGTTAGTGAACAGTTCATGGAACTCTACAATCAGTTCTTTGCGGATCCTCTCCGGGTCTGGAGACGAAGGAACTGGGCGCGTTGCTCGCACTGTGACTTCACATGGAAGTGATAGTTCAAATGCCAACAACCATGGCAAACCAAATAACGGAACGTCGTTAGTCTCCACTATTACAGCTTTCAACCACTTCACCCTTTTTCCCAGCCTCACTTTGAATCTGGCCTCTCCCAGAGTTTCAAGTGGTTGGTGGTTGTAGCCGGTCAGCCGCGCTGTGGACTTCAACTTTGGTTTGCCTATTCGTTCCCACAGATTCCGCGGAATGGTTGAGAGATGAGCTCCAGAATCGTACTCCATTTTCACTCGCATTCCGTTCACTACAGGCTCGATGGTGGCTCGAGAAATTTTATTTCTACCCGTCCCTCTGATGTGGTATAAACTGAAGTCTGAACCAGATTGGCTGTCGCTGCTATATTCCTCCTTCTCGTCAGACACCTTCTTCACCTGCTTCCAATTCCTTTTGTCTGAATGTTCCTTCCTCGGCCGTCTGGTCTCAACCCCTCCTTTCGCCTCTTTCTCGGGGCAGCACCTTGAAAAATGCCCCAATTTTCGGCACACATAGCACGAAGCTCGTTCAGCTGCACAACTGCCCTTCGAGTCCCCATGTCGCCGCTTGCAGTTGGTGCAAGGGGGTTGCCGTTCGTCATCTGCCCCCTTTTTGTTTCTCCGACGCTGGTGCCTACCTTGGATCCGAAGTACGGCCGCTGTGGTCTCTTGCTAGGTTTCTGCCTCAGCTCTCTCCATGGCCACTGCCAAATCCACCGCCTCTCGAAAAGTCACAGGGCAGCCTGCTGTTTTTCCATCGTGCCAACGCTGCCTAATCTCCCTTGCCGCCCTCTGATGACGTATGCCACCCGCAAAACGATCCCTCAGTCTCTCGTCCAGAGTTTCTGTGTAGTCACAATGCCTGCTTAACTCTTTAATACGGGTGGCAAATTCACGGAAAGTTTCGTTTTCCTCTCTTACTGCTTGTTCAAACTTCATTCTCGCTGCAAAAAGTGTAACTACCGGTTTGAACAACGTTCTAAGTCCTTCCTTGACTTCAGTGTAGGTGCGGTCTTCAACATTTTCCGGGAAAAAATGATTCCTCGTAGCTGACAATGCAGACGCACCAACAAACGCCAACAATAGATCCCGCATTGCTGTATGTTCCCTTTCCGAATCTCCCCCAAGGCCCTTTACTTGGCACACACGCTCTAACTGAAAAATGTACTCTTCCCATTTTTGTTTATCCTTGTCAAAAGGGTCCATTCGAAAACGTTCCATCCTTCGTATGATCGTTTGTTCTTCATCAGCCATCTTTCAAATTGTTTTGCTTTACCACGGTAAGGACGATTTGTTTACCTGGATTTTTCCCGCAATTTCGGCCACCACAAATCGACTTTTCAATTGTCTGAGTGTCCACTAACTGTTCTTACGTGATTGTTCCCCTTCATTCGTGACATTGATTGTTACCTCGTCGCCAATGAAAGGAAGTCCTCATTAATATGGCTGGAAAACGCACGTTTATTTGTCTGACATGTTTACACCAACAACAACAAGAACGCACGCCATCTCGTGGCGTTTGCCAGCACTGACCTTTACAAGTAACTGGACTGGCCGAACTAGCAGCTCAGTCCCTACACTATGCACCCCTCTATCATTACAATAGGAGGGTGGCAAGTCATCCGGAATCAAGATTAAGACACTCTGTTGCTATGGCACACCTGACCCCTTTCCAACATGTCCAGACATGTGGAGACACGACATGTGGAGACAGACATGTGTCCAGACATGTGACTAAAAGTAGAGCATTTTATGATAACAGCAGAGTTGTAATTTAAAAGGAATAATACAAAACAAGAATTCATTTTTCTACTAATAAAAATTACGTGACAGACAGACAGACAGACTGTTAGCAAAATAAATTTAAAAAACAGTCCAGTTGCAAGAATACTTTTAAAACGAAAATGTAAAAAAAATGACAATTTGATTGATCGTGTCGGTTGTGGCACGAGCAAATTTAGTTATCTCACGCATGTGTCCCCTCCCCCATTGCTTAGCTGTGGCACCGGTGGCGCATGCTTGCTCAAGTTATATTGTTGTCAATAAAGATAAAACTTTGCTACAAAGCAAAACAAATTCTTGTATATAGCAAAAAAAATTATTGCCAGAGGAAGCGATGCTTTTCGTTGAAAACTCGAAACTGAAATAGCGATGTGACATAAACTCGTACGAACAGCGCGTGCGGTGGAGGCTAGCGAGCGGTGAACCCCAGACCTATTTAAAAAAAACAACAAACAATCAGGTTACAATTAACACAAAGTCCGTCGTAGCCTACCACGAGGTTTTTTTTTTTCTCTTTTGGGTAAGTGTGAAAATGATTGATGGTGATTCTTGCGTGTGTTTACGACGAAATTATGAAGGGGTAAATTTATCGTCTTCAGAATGGGAAGATTTAGTTGCAGAAATAAAGGATAAACGATTTATCTTTAAAGTTAAGAAAATAAATATTAAGTTTATGGCATACTCCTTTAAAAGCAAAAAAAAAAAAGATCGTGTCTGTTGTAAAAAAATGGAGATGAAAGATTTTATTATACAGTAACTGTGATCGTGTCGAAACTGGCATGTGTAAAGTTTGTTTATCGTAAGTGTGCATGGCAAAAGCGCCATGCATGTGTCAAAAGCATATTTTTTACACCCAAAAAAATAAAAAATTTTAATTTGTAGTAGTTAACAACTACAAACTGTGGCGTGAAGTAGCTAATGAAAAATAGCAAAGACATTTAGAGTAGGCTACCACTCGCTTGTTGTGTTCATGACGACTGGTGCACGTGAAAATCATTTATTTCGTTGCTATGGCAAACCCAGTATACTAACTTTGTTTTAATTCGAGGTTAGCAAGGCAATTTTTCTTTATTCAGCTCTAGAAGGTGGTGTTGCTAAGGACTGTAGGGGAATCCCCGGATCACGCGACATGTAAGGGCTTGCACCCCCTCGCCAATAACCGGGACCTATAAAACAGCGCCCCCCCCCCCCCCTTGGACTGGGGTTACCAGTTCTTACTTTGCTTTCGACCGAGTAACAACCTGATTTTTTCCTGCTGATTTTTCACCTTACAACCGACCGGACTTCTCCCGATTTCTCCCCGACCCGACTGCTTCTTCCTACGGACAAACCTTACCGATCATGGGTTAAACTTCACGCACGGCACGACGACCACGGCTGCTATTCTTCAGCATCAGTTCTTCATTTTAAATCCGGTAAGTATTTCTCGTAGATGAATTCCGTTATTACAAAAAGTTAGCTAGGCTTGAAGAATATTACTGGTGTTCATATTTTATTTTAATAGATTTTATTTTTTTAAAACACTGAAAGCTAACTACGACAGTTTTTAATGTATGAATTTTGCACAACAGTGAAGTTGGTTTTAGGTTAGAAGTGTTATTTGAAAGTATGGTGATGAAAACTGAATAGGCCTACACAATTTTGTCGAATTGTGTTTGGAACTGTGAAAAAGAATTTTTTTTTTTTACCTAAATATGCGTTTACCGCAGTGAATAGTTAATGTGCGACCTAGCGTTGACCCAACGTAGGCTTTATTTTTTTTTTAATTCGACAGCAAAATGAAATGTGCGCATTTCTTTATTTATAACTAATTTTTATTTTATTAATTGAAAATCAAAACTTTGGATATAAAACAACAAAAAAAACAAAGTGGTATGTTAACAAAAAATTGTATCTGGTATCGTCCCACGGACACATTCAGATTTTGGCCGTGATTAGAGCACTTTTCATTTGTCCTGCGTTAGCAACGCTGGTTTCGAGTGTACGCAGGAGAAGCCATCATCCGTCAGTTTAGGACAAACGTGTGTAGGCCTAAACAGTTTTGACTAAGTTGCGATTTTTTTTGCAAATAACTATTCGCATTTACCAACGTAGTTTTTTTTTCGTGTAGGCAAAAAACAAATTTATCGAACAGAATGAATATTATTAGAACGGTTATCAATTATTTTTTGGTCGGATTTAACAACGAAGTTTTTTTTTAATTTGGCAGGAAAAATGAAGCGTAAATTAGAACACCCGCCTGAGGGCGAAGATGAGTCGCCGGATTCAGGCAGTGTTTTGCCAGTTGTTTTATCAATTATATGCAAACATTTGCTATGGATATTGACTGGCCCGATATGGACATTTTTAACTCGCAACCCCATGATGTGTCATCGCTTTAAACCGACATGGAATTTTTCACCGATAGTGTTTGTGCTTTGGCCGACGGCCCCTGTAACCAAATCCAACCTGACTAATTTATCGAATGTGAACGCCCTCCCATCGAAACCAATATTGCTTTTGAAGTGTGCGGCTCCCCCGCACCTAGTGCTTCAATTATTGGTGCTCCGGAAATTAGTGCTTCAGAAATTTGTGCTTCAGAAAACAGTGCTTCATTTAGCAGTGCTTCAATTATTAGTGCTCCTATTACCAGTGCTTCAATTATTAGTGCTTCAAATACCATTGCTCCAATTAGTAGTGCTTCAGAAATTAGTGTAAATGATGCTGATTTTTTCAACGAGAGTTTCGTTGATTTTTTGTGTGGTCTGGCCGGGGAAACCAGCCCTCCCCTTGTGAAAGTGTCCCTCCAAGATCAATTTCATCAAAGCCAGGTTGCTCAAATGGAACGTTTGTAGATGGTGTTAGAGCTGCTATTAGCAGACAACTACTTCAAACCGGCCATGGTGACGATTCCGACGATGACGACTATGATTTTACGCCTCCGAGAGTGCGCCCAACATTTGGCAGTCCCGTTCGCACGCCAGCCTTTTCACTAGCCTTGATCAATAAAGATCATTCTCCAAAATTTAAATTTACATTGAAGATTTCGAGCTTAGAAGTCTAGATCCAAGTCTGACTGCAAGGCCAGCCGAGCTACCACGCAATGTTCGTGATTCGTTCGATCACGTGGTTAGGCTCATTAAACCAGTAAATATCGATGTTGACAGAAGCCGAGTTCGATTGGTATTGGAAAGTGAGCAGTTAGAAAACGCAATTTCAACTGGATTTATGGATCATGACAAGTTAACGGGGGATGTCATTTTAGAATTTTTAGAAAGCCAGTGCCAGTCTAACGACCAGTTCGATTTCACCCTCCCCTTAATTTGTCGGTCCAACACACCACGGCAGCGCCAAAAGGAAAGGGATGGAACGAACTCCGAGGCCCACGTAAAGAGGACTATTTTGGATTTGGATGTGTGGGCTCGCAGCAAAAGAAGTGTCATACCCATAAAAACATCGATAATCTCTGTCTGGCCCGTGCTATAGTTGTTGGGGTCGCTTTGGCTAACAAGAGTCGTTTCCCCGGGAACAATGTCCACGTTAAACGTTTTAAAGAAATCTGTGATACGAGGTTGCATGCTCAAGCTGACGCAGCTATTGAATTACATAACGCATGTAATATACCATTGCTACCGTGCGGACTGGAAGAAGTCAGCATTTTTCAACAACATTTAGGGACAGCCTTTCGTATAGTTGTCTACAGTGCAGAAGCCAATTTTTCCGTTGTTTTCGACGGGGCTAATGGAGGTCAATTAGTACCATTACTATTTCATAAAAACCATTTCGATGTAATTACCTCCATAGCTGGCTTCTTTTGTAGGAATTACTGTTGCAAGACTTGTTTGGCTACCCATGACATCTCATGGAACCATTTATGCCCAGGAATGTGTAGTTCATCCCACAGTCGGGAGTGTGATCAAAGACTGAAACCATACTTAAAATGCAATGGATGCTATCGCTACTTTAGAGGGCCAAACTGTTTGAATAACCACACTACAGGACAGTGTAATTCCATTCGTCGCTGCGCTAACTGCGGCTATCCCGAACACAAACAAGACGTCCCGTGCTACACGACAAAGTGCACTAACTGTAAACAGATGGTTACCGAAGAGCATCACTGTTATATCCAACAACAATCACCTGACGACGGGCCAGCTAACATTTATTTTTATTTTGACTGTGAGTCGATGTTGCTACCTAACGGAAAACACGTAGCATATCTCATTATTATGCAAGACGATGAAGGCTAAACTACTACATTTAAGAACGCAACAGACTTTTGTGAATTTGTTTTCCGAAAAGATTGCGGAATTAAACCCGAACCCACCCCCGCATCTGGTCCTAAACAAAAAAAGCGCAAAACGATGCCTCCTGTTAGAGTAATCCTGAGTCATTACGGCAAAGGATATGACCATTTTCTAATTCTTGAATAAATTTTAAATCACTTCATCCAACCCGACGTGGTTTGTCAAGGTGCGAAGCTCTTAAAACTGGAGGTAAACTTGGGCGGGTTTACTTACCGTTTTATCGATAGCCACTCGATTCTCCAATGTAAACTATCAGCCCTGCCTAAGATGTTTGGCTTCGATGACGTAGTCATTAAAGGGACATTCCCTCACTTGTTCAATCGCCCTGAGAACCAGGATTATGTTGGTGGTCTCCCCGAGCTTCGATGGTTCGCGCCCGAGTCACTCCCGACAGATGCAAAAAGATCAAACGTTACTGCGCTCGTTAAAGACTTACTTTCACCGAATACTGCAGAACGCCCCATAGGATGGCAACACATGGCCCGTGCTATTGGATCATTAGAAAATACTAAGTTTAAACGGAAGAAGCAAGTTTTAACTGCCCCTAGACGTCAATCTACCCCCCACAGTACAATAAAAACGAGACTGCGATCACAAAGAACAAATCCTTATGCTAAAGTGTATAAAACATGGGAGAAATATTAATTGTATAAATATGAATAAAAAAAGTTCACTGTAACACTTTTTTTTTTACATTTTTTTATTTTTACATTTTTTATATTTTACAATAGGTAAACAGGATTGCATAGTTTTACAATAATTGGGAATACAACGTATGACGTGTGTATTCTTGACAACAATTTTATCATTTTCATTACGATTCTTGGTATAATAATTATCAACAATATTCTTCATGTTGACACCGTTTGCTCGTAACTTTAAATAAAACAAACAGTGTGCACCACAGGCGTAACTCCTCTTTGCTTGAATTGGTACGGTATTGTGCATCCATCTCAATGAATTTCTTCTTAAAAAATTCGACGAAATAATGCGAATAGTAACTTGGGGGGTCGTTCGTAACTAAATACAATATACTTTTTCAATATACTTTCTAGAAAAGCCATACTTATTGTATGAAGCTAGACACAAGATGGGTGTAAGAAACCTTGGTATTTCATAGAATACTTTAACTCAACGTTCTCCTTACAACCGGTGGTAACTTGTCGGTATGGAGTGCTAATTATTTGAAGAAAGCATCAAGAAAGCTACAAGAAAGCATCTGCACGCAGTCTCAATAGCAGTGACGGCTTCAGGGGTGGGCCAGGGTGGGCCATGACCCCTCAAATATTTCACGCGCCCCCCCCCCCCTCGAAAAAAAAAACCCAACACTCAAGTCAACACCGGAAAATAAAAGAATAAAAAAACTTGCAGGCTAAACTTGAAATCAAATGAACAAACCAGATGTGCCCTCTGTTGACCCCTTCCCCCCCCCAAAAAAAAAACAAAAACAATTCAGTGCTGACGCCGTCACTGCTCAATAGGCATACAAAAAGGGCATTTCTTTTTGGAGGAGGCTACGTTATTCTTGGACCTCGAGAGGGGAGGTCAAGTTTTTTTTTCAGGGTTTTGAAGGGAGATGGGTCATTGAAAATTTGGTAGTAATATTTTAATTCCCACCACTCCGGTAATAAACAACGATCGGTCGTTTATAAGTTCGCATAATTTAATATCCCCCGGCCCGGATTGTGTTTGGGGGCCTCTTTAAAACGTCATGGTACTTGTGCCCCAGGGCTGCTAGTCCGGGCCTGGACCAGTCCCACTATAGCGTAGTAGGGATTAGGGAAGGGGGAAAGGAAGAAAGCGTAGGTTGGGGGGGGGGGGGTGTACTGACTGGGATACGATGACAAGTCCATGGAAAAAGGCAAAAAAAAACTTAACATAAACCAAACACACAAAAAGTAAGTGTGTTGTTTGGACGGGAAAGTTTATAGTCGGGTACGCGTTAAGCTCCGCCTCCAAAGCTCGCGAGACGTGAAACGAAGAGTGTCACTGTGGGTGTGGACGGAACAAATGCCTATTACACCTATTTTCTATCACCCAACCTTTTTTTTTTCGTGTTTTTCTATTCCTGTTACTTCCTCTCTCCCCTTTATCAGACAGAACTGAGATGGAAAGAAAGTTCAGAAAAGTGGCTGGGGGTTGGCGAGGAGGGGGGGGGGAAGCTCCTCGTAGCCATCAGGGTGGATGGGTACCACTCGTACTTTTCGACAGTAGACCGCATTTTTTGAAGTTGCAGTTAGTAGTTCACTCTAAAAGTCACAAGTTTTTATTACCACAACTTTCGAAGCTTCATTAAATAAAAAAAATTCAGAAAAGGTTGTACCGCTATAACTTTATTTCTGCACGATATATTTCTCCTCATAAATAAATATACTTTTAGTGCTGTTGTAACTGAAGATTTATCGGATTATTAATAATGTTATAAACCAACAAAAAATCAAAGTATGTTTGTGCTCGGATATATTTGTGACATATTTAGTATTTAGTTTTTGTGTTATATTAAGTATTCCTTTTGATTTCAAGTTCCTTAGAACATAAAATGCATAAGAAGTAAGAACTCAGCTCAAACTCACCTCATTATTGCTTGCAGTAGCAGAAATGGGGTCAAGATATAATTTAGTTGGGCCGCTTTGGCCTTTGGCCATTCGTGACGTTTGACACGTTAAAATCTTTCCTGCGGCAAAATCTATCGTTTGCATTTCATAGGAAAATTTATCGGGAAATCTGTTAAAACGCACGTTTGTTATATGATTTGTAGGAATATCTACTAACGCTGGTGCATTTTCCGAGCGCGCAGTGTTTGTTTGTCACTATACTGCTGAGCTACGCGCTGACTTTTTTGTCCGTATAATGCATTCATTGACCATGCGCGCAGTGGCGGATCTAGAAATGTGTAAAGGGGGGTGCTGTTCTACACCAGCTAGGAGGTCTATGGCGGAGCCCCAGAAGCTTTTAAATTTTAAGAATTTGATGGCATTTTATGGCTTCTGGAATGCATGATTCTCCAGTATCATAAACGATAAATTATTAATACTTCGACTCAGCGAATTTGTAGAAACTAATGCCTAAACACTAGGATACTTATTTTTCCCTTCACATCCGAAGCAATTTGAAATCTTTACGGATTTTACTTAGTATTGGGACGAAACACGACTATTTAAAAAAAATAACCTTTGTTTAAAATACACCTTTTTAAGGAGATCATTTCTCAAGGCTTTCAAGACTCACTTTTTATTTAAATGATAATTAGTTCAGACCGTCACTGCAGCCTTACAAAACAAAATCCAAACGACGATTGCCTTTCCTAGCAAACTTGTCTATCACATTATTTACGTTAGCTGGAGTGTTTCGATGTATATTTAATAAGGCAAGGCCTGTTAACCTGTTGTAAGTGCTTGCTAAGGAGATGGACGATTATTCATAAGACACAATGCTCAATCCTAATTCACCTCTTACTGTACAGCTAGGGGACTGCACACTTAGCATTACATATTAGGCGCTAGGTCAAGGTTTATCCCCTTGTCCTGCCCTGATCAGCTCTGGTGGTTCGACTTGCAGGTCTGACCACCACACACCAATTAGCTCGAGCTGTCGAAGCTGTCCCGTTTTATACCCAAGCGGGCCGGGGCAGAACAATAGGCTCTTGCCTGAGGCATTACGTCACGTGACGGCGAACTGGCGCGATCCGGTCCTGACTGGTAGAACAATAGGACTGGCTCGCTTACCCGGATGTTGGCGCCGGGCCAGCTGCCATGTGTGCGTGGTAGCTAGCGGCGCGTAGCATCCATGTTAACGGCAAGGTGCACCGCACGAGGGGCTAACTGCGTGCGTGTGCATTGCCGTACATGTAAGCACGTTACATCCCCCCTCCCCTAAGAGTAAGCTTAGGAGAAGGAAGACCTACCTCTACATAATACTAAAGTCTCCTAACCGACCGTAAGTTTGGTTTTTGGTTACTTCCGGTGAGCTGGTTTATTCAATGGTACTTAAAACTATACAATATTTCTTTAAAAAAATAGCATCCGGCCTGCACAGATGTACTTAAAAAAAACATTTACAATTTTACCATGTTAGCCTACTCACCCACCAACAATCTTCGTAACGAAGCTACATCTACAATTATATACACTTGTATTGTTTCTCCCCAGTCTGACCCAAACTAAGAGAAAAAAACTGTTCGTGAATAGTTCTTCACCTGAAAGTTCTCTTTCCACCTAATATTTACACTTTTGTATACTAGCACTGCACATCCCTAGTTTTGGCTTCATTTTCGACCAAAACGTGTTCGTTTGTGTATTTGCTGCACTTTTTAAATAAAGTTCACAACTGACTGGCTTTTCTCCACCTCGTCACTTCCTATTGGAAACATAATGTTCTGATGAGCACTCCATTCATCACATTCAAACGGTTTCTCTTTCCAATGTGTATCTGCACCAAACAAGCTTCTCCATGACTGAGTTCTGAATTTTAAGCCTAGGCTTTAAAATTCTACTTGGTTTGTTTTGACTTAGTCCAAGTTTGCAAGACACATATTTTTGAAAGTTAATTTCCACTCATTAGGCTTTTCTAGTTCAAGTATTATTTCAACTTTTAGCTTTTAACTGGTTTTTGTGATTTTTGTTCATTATATAACTTTTTTTCTATGCCCTAGATGTTTTCATGGACTGCTTAGCCAACTTATACATCTCAGAAAAACGCTGCACGATCTCCATTTGAACCTCGGTCTGGTTTTTGGTTTTTGCAGGGAGCGGTCTCGCCGTTAGTTGAGAGAGCTCATACCCCCATGGACCAGCCGGGTTTCGTCCGATGTTCAGTTCACTGGGAGTAAACTTACTAGATTCGGACACAGAACTTCGCATTGCAAATGCAAATTCCTGCAAATGAAGATCCCAATCACAGTGAGAGGCAGTGAAACAACGTAACATGTGCTTTATTATCTTGTTATGTCTCTCAGTGAGATTAGCCTGAGGGTTGTAAGGGGTTGCGTAATGGGTTTTGATTCCCCATGACTTCCACAAACTACGCCAAATGTTAGCTATAAAACAAGGACCTCCGTCTGAAAAAATTCTGTCGAAAAAACCCCAACGGAGCACGACTTCTTTCACACATTTGGTCACCTGTTTTGCTTTAGCCGTCCGGAGAGCAAATAGTTCTGGCCAGGAACTAAATTCGTCCAGGACTACGAGTATCCAGCGCATTCCTCTTCGGGTTGTCACTAAGGGCCCGACAAGGTCAACTGATACACGTTTCCAAGGGGCATTGGGAGGATCCATTGTGGTCAGGAGTCCAGCAGGTTTTGAAGTGTCAGTTTTGCAAGTCTGGCACCTCTCACAACTACGTACGAACTCTACAATGTCCTTCCTCATGCCAATCCACCCCACCAATTCCTGCATCCTTTTCAGAGTCTTGTATACTCCAAAATGGCCTCCCAGTGGTGAGCTGTGAACTGCAGCAATTGCATTGCGGCGTAGCGATACTGGTAAACACGCCCTGAAACGTGTGTTGCCTTCAACTACGTCACGAATGCTACGTGAAACAAAAGTTCTGCACAAGATCCCATCACGCAAGCAGAGCCTACCCGGGGTAAGGATGCTTCCGTCATCAGCTGGAGGCCTTCCAGCTACATTGCCAAGTCTAGCAATATGGCGCTATGACCACTTGTCACCAACCTGCGCCTGTCGGATGTCTTCCAAAGTTGGAAATCCGCTGGGATTCTCGGTTACTTGTACGTGTTCCACCTTACAATCTGCTATCAGTATGGGATTTTTCTCTTCATCCTCATACATCCTGGAGATTGCATCTGCCACCTGGTTTTGTGAACCCTTCTTGTAACGGATCTCAAAATCCATTCCCTGGAGTTCTAGAATCCACCGTGCCAGTCTACCTGAAGGCTGTTTCAAGGACTTCAAGAAAGCCAGAGCACTGTGGTCTGTCTCAATTAAGAAAGGAGCGTTTTCAATGTACGGCCTGAACTTACGGACCGAAAACATCACCGCACCCATTTCTAATTCAGAGACGCAGTGTTTTTTTTCAGCATCTGTGAGTTTGCGTCCAGCAAATGCTACAGGTACGAGCCCACGTCCTTCGACGTGTTGGGAGAGCACTCCGCCAAAACCAGAAATCGAGGCATCCGAACTGATTTCAAACCTCCTATCCAAGTCTGGCAAAGCTAAGACACAGCCTGACAAACTGTCTTTTAGCTCGTGTACTGCAGTTGAGTGTGTGTTGTTCCACTCCCAAACTGCATCTCCCTTCAGTAATTTGTAAAGACAAGCTGCTTTGACATGAAAATCCTTGACAAAAGCTCATCATCCCCAGGAAACGTCTAAGCGATCTTACATTACTAGGCTCTGGGAAATCCTGGATTACCAATACCTTCTCAGGCAGAGGGGACAACTCATGTGGTCGTATGAGATGGCCCAGGTAAGAGATTTCCTTTGCACAAAAGTGGACCTTTTTCAGATTTACTGTGAGGCCTGCCCTTCCTAGCCTGCCTAACACATCTGAAATATGATCCAGATGGGACTGGTAATCCTGGCTGAAGATTACCAAGTCATCAACATATATCATAGTATGGGAATACATAGCATCCCCCAAAACCATGTCCATTAAGCGTGCAAAGGATGCTGGTCCATTGCAGAGCCCATATGGCATTTTTTTGAACTGCCATGATCCCATATGACAACGAAAACAGGTGTACTTCTTGCTCTCAGTTTCCATTCCTATTTGCAAGAATCCTGATTTCATGTCCAGAACTGTAAACCATTTTGCCTTGCCTAGCATGGCAAATACTTGACTGGCATTACTGGTAGGCTGTGAGTCCTTTACTGTCTTGGAGTTCAACATTCTGTAGTCAATACAAAATCTTTTAGCTCCTTCCTCTCCTTTTTTAGGAGCAAGACAAGGTACAGCCCCCCAGGGTGACACAGAGCGTTCTATCACATCCTCCTTGATCCACTCGATCATTTGGGCCTCAATGATAGCTCTTGTCTCCTTGTTTACAGGTCTATGAGGTAACCTAATGGGTTTTGCACCAGGTTCAACCTCGATTTTGTGTTGGTAGAGGTGAGTGCTGCCTCGTTTAGATGTTAGCACATGTTTGAATTTGTGTAAACATTTTCTCAGCTGCTTTCGTTGTGCATTTGAGCAATGAGCTTGCTGAATTTTTTCTTCCAACAAAGCATCATCTTTTGCACGCCTCTCAATATCTACCTCCACGTCCAATTGATTAAGTTGCTCAATTTTCGTTTGAGTAGCCTTTGCAAATGGGATTGTTTCTTGTTCCTCTGGCCCGACACGCCAGCCACCATTTTGGATGTCTGGGATGAGGCCAGTCCGACCCAAGAAGTCTCTGCCTAAAATTACGCTATCTGCAGCGTTTTCTAGGACTAAGAAAGTCTGCTGAGCAGAGTAGCCACCAGGCCATCGTACCGTTGCTCTACAGTACCCGTCACCTTGGATATTACCAGCCGCCAAAATGAAGGTTACGCAGCAATCCCTGCGCCACTTTACGCCCTTTGCCTGCAAAGTTCGTGCGGTAGCACCGGAAATGATACTAGAACTGGCACCAGT
>JAHWFP010002200.1:1069-25148 GCA_023313725.1 Lithobius niger | reverse complement strand
GTGCTGTAGTAATCTTCCTATCAAATCATACAAGTTTAAGCGTTTTTCAGTGCACACAATTTTTCTCACACGGGCATTTAAGTGTACAAGAATTCAAAATTATTAATTTCAGGAAGTTAAAAGCTAATTTTTAGCCGTAAAGACACCTTCAAATTTAATGTAGCCAAGCGCTCTTACCTAATAAGGTATCATCAGGGCTAAAAGGGAAAAACAAAACCAAATAAACATTTTTCCAAAGCATTCAAATATAAACACACTCTCCCACATTCTGCATTCATCACAAAGATATGAACAATCAGCCCCTACTATTCATCTTGTTAAGTGCAAGATATTAACAAGATGAATAGTGGGTGTTGATCGTTTACAGTTTTGGTATGTATGCAGAACGTGGGAGAGTGTGTTTATATTTTAATGCTTTCAAAAAATGTTTATTTGTTTTGTTTTTCCCTTTTAGCCCTGACGATTTCTTATTAGGCGAAAGGACTTGGCTACGTTAAATTTGAAAATGACACATTGGCTAAAACTTTTCTCTTTTATTTTACTTCAAAACGTCATAAACACATATTTAACCATAGGCAACTGGATTTTATCGAGAGTACATGAAGAATAAATTTCCAAAATTCGCAATAGAAATTCGCAAAAAAAAAACTAAATTACTTAAAACTAAAAAGTCGTACTTTGCACATGTTCAGAGAGGCAAAGGGGGAATGAGGGCATGGGAAGGAGGAAGTGGTACGAATGCTTCGCCACCAAGGTTAGACCTGCCAATCAAGGTAAGTCATTCTTTTCTTGGCTTCCTTACTCTTTCCCTTTGAACATGCGCACATTAGGTCTTCTAAATTTTACGAAATTATTAATTCTTAGCAGATTTTTTTTCGTATTTAGCAGGTATATACTTATAACATTTAAAGGTACATTCCTCTCGATTGGCTTTCCTGCATGGTTCAGTTTTGCAACATTACATCAGACGTGTGTAAATGTTACTTCACGCAGGATGCTCGAATGTGGTGAGAAGGTATGTCCTTTTAACTAACTCGCACGACTCGCATGAACTCGCATTGTTCGACATTGTGTTGAAAATAACATACTACGAAACTCACTGTCGTTTATTGAGATTCATCCTATGAAAACTGCAAAGTGCACCCAAATCGTGTGTATTGACTATTAGCTATCTCCATTGTTGTTAAACTAATGAGGATATCATTAGGAGAGCTGCACCATGTATCGACCATGGTAAACGAGGGCAACAAGACACTGTGGTTCAGTGGAGATTAAAGAATGATAATAAAAGACTGATACAGTTATGTTTCACGTATACAACGTTAGTTTGTAGGTATACTGTGGCCACACTGGTTGATCACTCTGCCAGTCAATCAATCTATAGTTTGTTCCACATTATGTTTTCAGAAAACTGACTGGAAGACGACTCGTTTCCTTGCACTAAGAGTGGAAAAACATGTGGATATCACACATTGGAGACTCAATAAAGTTACTGTTAGAGTTTACGAATGGGATGATTACGGATTTTTTGCGCTTGTAGTGGAAGAAAACGTGGCGTCATACAGTCATCTTTCTGAAAACATAATGTGGAACAAAGTATGTTAGGTTTAAATGGTCACGGGAGTCGAATGGTTAGGGGTTGAATGTTCTACTGTAGTTATATCGGCCGTAAATTACCTTCCAACTTTCAGGACTAAAGATTGGGGAAGAAGTCGAGCATTAGTATTAACCAGAGCCTTAATAATTTAGGGAAGGGAAACGCAACAAGATGGACCATCATGTAACCATGGTGACAATACAGTCGTACGGGATTGGGGGATGAGAAGGCTATTTTAGGCTTAAAGGATTACACGGAGTATTATAAGGCTTAAGAGCGGTAAATCGAGCCGTAACCAGACCGGTGGTTCAGTTATTGAGAGTGTCGGGGGATGAACGAATTTCAGCAAAGGTGCCAAGCATGGTTTATTTACAAAATTCCCTCTTTCCTCCGGGTGGGACTGTTATTACCACTGACTTTCTATCAGTTTACCATTCGTAAATTGTAAATTGAAAACCTTTTACTATCGCAACATGGTCGGCTTTTTAGTCAAGCAGGTGCGACTGTTTGTCTGTCTGTTTCTATGTCTTTTCCTGTACTTCTGTCTGTAGCCAGTAAAACTTGTTAAAGGGCAATTACATCCATTTTGACATGCATGCTTTACTTTTGGATCACTTACACAATAACTAAACACAAGAACTGCGGTAAGAATACGTTACGTACGTCCGATACAACAATTTAATTATTGAATCACCAAAACATGATACGGAGACCGCCATTGTTTTGCTGGAACGCGCAGAAATTAATGCCGACAGATGTCACTTTTCGATTTCGACTCGCAGCCGATTGAGATAGCTCTCTGGCCACTACAACTGTCGGCCAGCAAAGGCCGTCAGACGCTCGAGCTCTCACAACCAATAAAGATATCTCAATCGGCTGCGAGTCGAAATCGAAAAGTGACATCTTGTCGGCATTAATTTCTGCGCGTTCCAGCAAAACAATGGCGGTCTCCGTGTCGTGTTTTGGTGATGAAATAATTAAATTGTTGTATCGGACGTACGTAACGTATTCTTACCCGCAATTCTTGTGTTTAGTTATTGTGTAAGTGATCCAAAAGTAAAGCATGCATGTCAAAATGGATGTAATTGCCCTTTAACCTCCTTATCCGATTGGTTTTCAACTTTTCATAAGCAGTTTATGCCCTATTTGTGGAGTTAAGTTCGAAAATCAGTGAAATTAGTTCAGATGTTACAGGGCTACGAATTCCAAAACATGTGAAATTTTTACCATTGATGCAAAAAAAAAATTCAGGCAAATTACACAGAAATAAATATGCAACAACTCAAAGACCTGACACCTAAAAAGATTTGTAACAACACGCCCGTCACGTCTTTTAATATTATTAATAGTTGGAAATTGGTGATGACCAATTCAACCAATGACAAAGTCAATCAATTATACCAGCCTTACGAAAATAAAACGCTAAGAGTGCTACAAGAAACTACTGCACGACGTTTCATAGAAAAGTTCTTTTTTCGTTATCAGGTATACACATAAAATTCACATGGCAAAACCACCAAGTCGCCTGTTCTTAAAAGGAGTACATAATAATTTAAAAACTAAAAACAATAAAAATCCATTATTTCCCCTCTCAGAAGAAACGGAAAAATATGGATAAGACAAGCCTTACCTGCTTCTTGGGAAACCAAATTGTAAGTGCAAATCTGGCTGGTTGCATCATTTTGGGGTAGTCCATTTCGAGGCTTGGGTTTTATTTATTGCGTTTTAATTTTTTCTTTTATAATTTTACGATTTAAGATTTTTAATGAAGGAGAAATACTCCCTAAGAAATTTGTTGTCGGGAATTAGGTGGTTCTCTGTAGTACTACATTGTCTTAGCACATGAATTTCGCCAGGTTGTTTTGCCACAGGCCACACTCCCGCCTTGGACCAAGTCCAAGTTTTGTTCACAAAAAACAGCACGCATTAATTTAGAAACATTAGTGATTCATACGCATCAACCACCAGTTCACAACTACCTATTGTGTACGCAGCGCATCTTGAGTCCTGTACCTGGAAGGAGCGGCTTTAATCAACGGCCGCCATTGTTTTTGTAACCATCTTGGATATCAACAAGGCACTCTGCTACCAAAAATATACAATCTATTATCTGTGTTCGTTCTGGGGTTAACTCAAAATAGTCCGCGGACACTATAATTCCCAACAACAAATTTCTTAAAGAATATCGCCCCGTCATTAAAAATCTTAAATTGGAAAATTATAAAAGAAAAATTTAAAACATAATAAATAAAACCGACGCCTCGAAATGGATATCCCAAAACGATACAAGCAGCTAGATTTGCAGCCAGCTCACTTGCAACTTGATTTCCCAAGGAGAAGGTGAGGCTTGTCCTTTGCCATATTTTCTCGCCACTTCTGAGAGGGGAAAATAATGGATTTTTATTGTTTTTAAGTTTTTTAATTATTATGTACTCCTTTTAAGAACAGGCGATTTGGTGGCTTTGCCATGTAAATTTTATGTGTATACCTGATGACGAAAAAAGAAACTTTTCCGCAACGTCGTGCAGCATTTTCTTGCAGCACTCTTGGCTTTTTATTTTCGTAATCCCTAACGAGTGGTTTCCGTATTTTATACCAGCCTTACGCAGAGCGGTGTTAAAGTGATTATGGGGGCCGCGGACAAAATGTAAGAAGGGGTCCCACCAACGATTCAACGCCCCTTCCTCAAACCCCACCCCATCTTGTTCTAAACTGTCCAACTCCCATATCTAATTTACTCGTGTATTTCACTAATTTTATTTGTATTTATTTAAGTAAAAATATATAAGGATACTGAATAAGTGACATCTAATAAGAACTGTCAAAGTTACCTAAAGGTTGGTTTTGTTCCAGTAAATTCCTAAAAACCATTGGTGAGAAGCATCTTGTTATAGAACGCACATGGCTTTGACTTAATTTTTGGGACATTTTAATGCAGAAAATCGTTCTCGGGAACAGTCGGTCATCATTAGAGATTGACTCTCCTTTGGTGGTAATGTTTCATGACGTTGTTGACTGTCATTACTTGCAACAAACATTAATTTGGCAAAATACCCAAATTATGTTGTATAGTTTTTGACAGGTCATCGTGATCAAATGTATCAACAGCTTATAATTCATTACTGCACATCATTGCTACTTATAAGGCAAATCTCGTCTAGCACGACAACGAAAGTTTCAGCTCTTGTTTTCCAGTGCAAGAAAAGTCTGATAGGCACGATTTGCCTCATTAGTTGCCCAATAAAATCATGAAATCAGTTATTTATTTAATTATTTTTTTATATACTTTTCTTCTGAGCTGGGGGCTCTTCAGAAATTCGTGGCCAGGAAGAAATGTGCCTAATTTTCCTGCCTTAATTCGGCTGGCCTCATGAATCTTCATGTTTTTTAAAACTTGCATCTAATCACAACTTCAAAGAAAGTAATTGATTGCAGCCTGCAATTTCCTTTCACAATATTTCTGATCAAAAACGTTAAAAAAAAAAGAAAGAAATGATATCATAGAAACCAAAATTGGTGAAAAGGCCGGTAGGGCCTATGAACACTGGACCACCATGGTGGCACCACCAATGAGTTTGGTGCCGCTACCACTATGGCTAGTCAACATTAACCATGCACTACAGCTACCATGGTGGCGTCACCAGGACTACCAGCAGCACACACGTCCTCCGATCAAGGAGCCGCAGGACCACAGACAACATGGCGCTGATAACCGTTGTATAAGCAGGCCTACATTGGGAATTCAAAGATGCCAGCAAAGAGATATATAAATACGGATGCAAACCTATTTACGTTGCCTTTTGGACTTAAATGTCAGACTGTCTGAGCGGGGAATCGAACCCACGACCTTTGAAATCAAAGGCCAGACTCCTAACCTCTCAGCCATACTGACATGGCCTATTTTTACAAACCGCACATGACAAATGTTAGCTAACATACTTTTCCTTCACGAAATTCGCTCTCCTCCGTGCGTTGTTTGCCGGCAATTTTTAAGCTACGTGATCGCAACATGCCTGGCTCGTCGGGACACACAACGAAGTTTTTCTGCACACACACACAAAACTGGTATAAAACTGGAACAAGATGGTCAACAGCACCGTTGCTGTTGTAGTGTGTCATATCCGGTGTTGGGACGCCGAAGTTCTGGTTTCATGAAAGATTTGTGAGCGTAGAAAAAAAAACGTTGTGTGTCCGAACGAGCCACCGTAGTAACACGCGTTTCTTCCAGTTTGCCTTCCGAGCTAACCTAGTTGATGATGACGTCACTAAATCGTGCGTATGACGCTTGCTGAACGTTGCATTCCGTAGGAACATGATACTCACGAATGAAGTGAAGTGATTGCTTTAAGTTGCTTAAGTTTGCAGAATAAAACGTAATCTAGTCTATCTAGTACTATCTAGATATTGTTTGTATCTAGCGAAGGAATGCACAACGCCATTTCTATTAAAGAAACAAATAAGCTACATGCATCCTTCATTGGTGAATGAAAATGTGTACTTCCTCGTGCGTCTGGAAGCAAACTCGAAAGGCTAACGTTATCAATGTGCCGCTATAGAGCAGCGTCATGTGACGTCATATTGGCTACAAAAGAGATAGCAGCAAGGGGCACTAGCTAAAAAAAGGAGGGTTAAACAATCGGTACTTTTAGTCAAGGTAGTGCTTTGAAAGCGGATTTCTTAGTTTTAAAAAACGTTGTTTTCTCCAATCCTTTACGCTGCTAGGTTGTAATTGGAAAATAAAGATTCCGTTTACTTAAAACTGCCAGCAAACTGCCAACAAATCGACAAAAATCGCGCATTATAGGCCTAGAAATCCACTCTTTAACAGCATTGTCTTCGGTAAGATGCCCGTCTTTTCGCCCTCCAGTACCCCTTGCAGCTAACCTAGTTACTGGCTCCAACCATAGAGTTATCTACAATAATACTACGTCATGTCACTGCCCTATAGAGCTGTGACATTTGCCGCCATATTGGCACCAGTATGGGTTTTGGAGAGCATAACTACAGGGTGCACTACATAAAAATGGAGGGAAAAACAACGTAAGAGCAGATTTATTAGGCTTAAAATAACGTTGTTTTCTCCAACAACAAAAATCGCGCGTTTTAGGTCTAAGAAATCACTCTTCACAGCATCGGCTTCAAAATGACGCCCTTCTGTTTCTCTCTGCAGTGCCCCTTGTAGCTAGCCCGTTAAGGCTCCACCATAGAGTTATACACAATAATATTACGTCGTGTCACAGTCCTATAGATAGCACCATGGTAGATTCTAAAGATTTTCTGTTGGTGATAACCTACCATTAAGTTCCTTTTTAAGTCGTCAAACCTTAGACGAACTACTAACAGGATCTTCGCGTAGCCACCAAGAAAAGAGCGTCCGCCAGAAACTGTTACGAGACTGGCAGCGCCACAAACTGGCGCGGTTGGGCTACAATCGATCTAGTGTCTGTTTTCAACAATTTATCACCAGAGGGTGCTGTCGTCAAGTAGTTAGCATTATTAAAACAAAATGATAATAAGAATTCTAAATTAATCGCCTATGTAAATATCATATGTCAATAATTTTAAAGATATATCAGTAGCTTCCTGTATGTATGAAGCTTAACGTTAGAAATTCGACGCGTCGTCCAGTTAGCCGCCTATTCTGCCACCAGTCGCGCTGCGAACACCACGAAAATGAACTGCTCTAGCATGCGGATTGAACTGTGAAAGGTACTCGTGACGCGCGATACGCGGATTGGCACTGCATTGGCACCAAATCATTAAAGTTTAACAACAATGGCTTCATGCTACGTACCTCTTTGTTCACTCGACGCCAAACAAAGCTTGCGGAGGTTTAATTTCATGAATTTGAAACAGACGAAGAACCAAGGTACGTGTGTATTGCACTGCATATTACGCTACGGCGTTTACTATTAATAATGTGTTAAACGATCCTTTGACGTAGCAGTAAATCGTCCGAAGACTTCAAGAATAGTCACCAATACCGTAAAATAATGTTCGTTTTTAGTGCTGCAACACCGCTAAATCTATTAATGAGAAGATTACCACGTTTTTTGTACGTCGCACTAACACTAATCAATGCTGTGATTTGAGGTAGTTCGTTCTTCGTGCGTTCACTTCAGCGCATCTCTTGGACGACGCGTCTCGCGTGCTGTGTGAAACCGAGCGTCAAGCCTTTTACATACAGGAAGCTATGTCCGTTCCGTTAGGCTTTCCAGTTTAACTCTCGTCACTCGTTTTAATCACGCGGCCGCAGGAACTCCGAATTGCGCTGCGATCACAGCTGCAGAAGGTCGTCACACTATAGCCTGCAGCTTACAGGCAGCCGTACGTAAATCGTCCATTAAGTAGTTCGTCCAATGTTAAACTACCTCGCACGAAGATTTAAAGACAAACTTACATTTTCCTTTCCTAACGCCCTCTACAGACAGCCAACGGCAACAGGTAAATCCGCTACGAATCGGAGTTTTTAGCGGCCATATTTATTCGCGCGTGGGACTTTGCTTGCTAGCTGGAATAATACAGTATAATCGTGGTAGATTTTACCTTGCACCACACGCTGTCATCACACAAAAAACGAACAGTCTCGAACGTCTCACAGCCTTTTCAAGCTTTGCTTCGAGAACTGTACGTGAAGGTTACCCTCTTGGGATAAAGATTTAGTTATCTTCCTTGAGGGCTCGAGGTGAAGAACGAGAAAGGGAAAGGGTAGGAGAAAGGGGGAAGGAGTAACACGGTCAGAGAATCTTGGAGCAGACTCATTCATCAAACAGGATTTGAACCAATCACGAGGTCTCTGCCTTCGTATTGGTCGAGAAGGCTAGTCAGCTTGAAGAAGGTCTACCCTCAATAAGAAAGGGTTGAAGGCTGGCTACTTTATCCAGATTAGGCCTAAAGCAGAGGCGGAAACACGTGGCGCTTCTTCGGTTTTTCTAACGAAATTCTCGTACTTTCATAGTTTTTCGTTGTTGTTTCCCAACCATGTTGCTGGGCAACAGTTAAAGGTGGATGTCCCATGGTGATACATCAACCACAAAAAAGTGCTACGAATTAAGCCGCTTCATTTTTGTAAAAGTTACACCTATCTTTATTAACTATATATGGAGGTTTCGTCGTTTTTCTAACGAAATTCTCACATTTCATAGTCTTTCATAGTTGTTATTTGCCATTCTGTGTCGGCACCAGTCAAAGGTGTCTTTTAAGGGGCATCAGGGTGAACAACAACCGTAAGGTACTGTTGCAAATTGAACGAAGCCACCTTGGGAAAACGACGCCTATTGGAATATGGTAATAGCTACATGTGGATGGGAACTCTTGGAGTATTCTCGGTTATACTATACCGAAATTCTCGTGGTTTCCAAATTGTTCGTAGTTGTTGAGTCAGTTAAAGGTGGATATGAAGGGGTGCAATAAACAACAACCTAAAGAAAGTGTTGCACATTGAATAACTCCATCTTGGGGGAAACAATTCTTACTTCGGTGTCTTAATACCTGTATATGTACAGACGGGAACACTAGTTTCTTCTGTTTCTAAACAGAAATTTTCATAATTTCGCAATATTTCATAGTTGTTTGCCCGGTCAGAGATGGGCTGAAGTGATGTGACGTTTGACTCTCTCAGCGCTTATAGGGCAGCGTCAAGTGACGTCATATTGCCTACGAGATAGCATCTGGAAGACATAACTACAAGGGGAACTAAATTAAAATGTAAGGGAAACTACGGTACTTCTAGTCAAGACAGTGCTTTGAGAGCGGATTTCTTAGGCTTAAAAAAAAACGTTGTTTTCTCCAACAACAAAAATTGCGCTTGTAGGCTTAAGAAATCTAGTCTAATAGCATTGGCTTCAGTAAGACGCCCTTCTTTTTCCCCACCAGTGCCCCTTGCAGCTAACCAAGTTACTGGCTCCACCATAGAGTTATACACAATAATACTACGTTATATCACTCCTCTATTGATGGAAAGCCAACAAGCTTGAGCCTGTACTCTCTTCATTTCTAACAATTTTTTGTTTAAATTCCTGGCGTTGCTGAATGCTGGTGATTATCTATCATTGTTTTCTGCGTAGTCTGTGAGTTAAAAAGTAAATAAAATACGTACTTTCAGTACAAAAGTCGTGTGGAGGCTAAGTTTGTACAGTACTAAAGTCTGTCCCACATTACGGTTTCAGGAAAATGACTGTTGTCGCGTTGCCTTGCACTATTAGTGCAAAAACATGTGGATATCACACGTGTAGGCTCTACACATCTACTGTTAGAGTCTACGAGTGGGATATTTACATGATTTTGCACTCATAGTGGAAGAAAACGTGGTGTCATACAGCCAGTTTCCTGCAAACATAATGTTAAACAGACTATAGCAGTGCAGAACGTCTTCAGAGTGTATGGCACACATGAAAGGTTGGCGCACTGAAACCTTTTCAGTGGTACGTAGGCAGCATATCCACAATTAAACGTGCAATATGTTCTAATTTTGTCGACTTGCCGTAAGTCATACCGTTCAAATGCAAATGCTACAGCCCAGTGCGTATGTATCGCTTTTCTAGGGAGCGAGATATAAGTTACATTGCCGAATCCACACACTTTGCTAGTGTACGTAGTGAACAATCCATGTTGACTGCCAACCTTGCTGCACAATAATATATCATTTTCACATAACACGTTGGGTAGCACAGGAGGTTACAAATGCCTACACACCCGTTGGATCCTGTTTAACTCTGGCTTCATATTCCACTGTTTGTACAAGGCTGTCTGGGATTAACACTGCGGGTTTGGCTTCATTAGCTCCGGGTCAGCTCTTTATCAAAGCTACGTTAACAGGCTTTAATGTTCCAGCACTTGATACAGTTGGTGTGGCCAGCAAAACAGGGGATTTCTTCCCCAGTACAGCCATCTCGTCATTACTTCAAAGTCATTTCAACGCTATTGCACAATGAGTGGCTAGCATGCCTGGTTGAAGTACCTAATAAGTACATAGGACGAGTCTTTCACACATATTTATGAAGTTAAAACTTTTGCAGCGATGTTGTTATCGTTGGTTCTCTACGAAAATAGTTACGACAAGTCGTTCCACAATTGGCCACATCGGGCCGTCAACCAGAGAGAGAGGGAGATGGATTGTGGGATAGTATTAGGCCATTTGTACGCACTCCAGGCTTGTAGCATGTATTTTTAAAAACGGGCATTCGTTTAGGGAAATAATCACTACATTTACATGACCAATTCGAAGCGCTTCAGAGCGATGTGCATCGTGTCCGTGTCGCCTCCGTTGGTCTTGTAAACACCCGTTCGTGGCGCTTTCTCCGTTCGTGACGCTTTCCCCCAATGCGCTTCACGGAGGTGGTTTGAGAATCTGTATCGCATCGTCTTTGTACATGTAGACACTCGCAATCACATTCAGCCGTTGGAAAGCGCCTGGTAAAGATGGCGGACACAGTTACGGTACCCACGTAATTTGTGCTGGTGCCATTCGAATTTTAGGTAAATAAATTGAAAACAAGTGTGCATGAGTAGGAAGACCACTAAGTTTTGATTACATTTGGTTACTTGGGTCTAAGCTGACCTAGTTTACTACATGCAAGTGGTAGAGCAGCGTGGGACTTGCTCACTGTTCTCCAAAGGGAGGGCAGGAAGGAAGGGTTTTCCCATCGCACTGGCCGAATCGCATTCTTTAGTGGATCGGCCCTAATCCCGATCTTTCGTCTTGTAAACAGGTGCCGTTTTTTGATGCGCATTTCAAAGCGAATCGCTAGAATGCGCTTTCTTGTGGCCATGGAAACGTAGTGATTTATTCGTCACTCCCGTTGTAGTGCAACATTTGGGATCGTGCAATACATTTGCTGTACCGTAACTATTGTACATTCATTCAAGCGTTTGCCTAGAAAATATGAACGTCGGATTTACTTAAGTTGAAATGAAATTTCAGTGATGTAAGATTCATGAATCAATTTTACAAGTACGTCACTCAATACAGCACACTGAGTGAAAATCAATTTGTCTTTTTTTTTAATCCAGGAAATCAAGTTCATTGCAGCTACTATGCTGTGTGGATGATTGGTTTCATGCACTGGATTCTGATCATTCCATGGATGGTAATACCAGTCGGCTTCGCTAAGTCCTCTGACTCCTATGTGCGCAAGAAGATAATTTGCTAAGCTCTTGGGGTAGGGTTTAGATGGAGCAATTTTACGATGGGTTGAGGACTTCCTCCTTAATAGAAAACGAATGAGTTTTATTCGGCAGTTCTTTCCCAGGTGATGGCGTGGTGATGAGCGGGGTTCCACAGGGCCTGATTCTTGATCCATTCCTTTTTCTCTTATATACAAATGACCTTCGGTGTGCAAATGATTCGGTATCCATCCATGCCCAAGTTTGCAGATGAGGTTAAATTGGACAAAATAGTTAACAGGCTGGATGACCACCAGGTCTTGGTTGGTTCTCGCATTCAGTGTGAAACCTGGACTGACAAATTGCAATTACCAATTTCTTCAGATAAATGCAGTATTTTCCATATTGGGCACAAAAATTCATGTAATGGATTACAACATTAACAATGCATTCAATAGCGGCAGCTAAGTGTGGTAAGGACTTAGGAATAATCTTGTCTGACGATCTAAATGTGCCTGCTAACCTCTACTATACTATAGTTATTTCTGCGAAACAATGAGCAGCAATGATTCGTCGTTGTTTTGCTTCTTTTGATAGGAGACCAATACTGGAATATGCATTTCAGGTTTGGTCTCCTCACTTGCGGAAGGTTATTTCCATGCCGAGTCTGATCGACGTGGGTTTACTAAGTGTTTACCTGGCTTATGTAATGTGCCATATGTAGTGCGCTGAAAGATTTTTTTTAAAGTTAGAATCACTTAAGTTGCGAAGGGTCAGACATGATCTTGCACTTATGGGTTCTCTTCTGTACGAACTCCTTAGCTGCGGCTATGGTAATTTCTTTAAACTTAGAGGCTTTAAGCTTTCAGCTTTAGGGGCATTCCTACTGCTAATGGTGAATTTTTTCCTTGCAAATTCTTTAACAGTGAATGCAGTTTTATCGTCATCATTTGCATGTTTTAAATTTAGGCCGACTGAGGAGGACCTTTAAATTTAAACTAAATAAAAGTTATATTTATGCTGTAGATCTACGTGTTTAACCTTCGTACAATTTTATTTTGGGAGAAGCATAAATATTATATTATACGGTTAAATACTTTATAATTAGAGAGCCGGTCTTACGGATTGTTATGCGTTGTCTTTTTAATTTAACGTGCCACACGTCGAATTACTGTGGTTGTGCCCAAAAAACGGGTGAAGGCAGTTCACGTCAGCCACATCTCCTCAAAAACCAGACACATTTGTTCAATTATGATCCGAGGAACTTGAAGTATAAGTGTTGGTGAGTTGCAGTGTGAAAGACGAAAGGTATTATGTATGTTCTACAGAATAAATATTTGCAATTTTTCCTAGGCTAACCTCTAACGAGGTCTTTCAGCGAAAAACCGTCGTCCGATACTACACGATCTATGGATGCCGTCAGCCCATCGTCAGCGTAAAGGTGTGCGATAATACAAAAAATTGCAATGATGATGGCATCTAACTGTGCATTTCGGCAAGTCAGCTCTTCAGTATTGCGGTCGGTTAGAGACTATACGTAGACATCGAGTTGGCTCCTCTCTTATCGCGAAAAACAATACAACGTGAGTCATCACTTAACTTTAGTGGTAATCTGATGGTACACCGAATTATTATGCTGGAATCTGGACGGTACATTGAATGCGAGGCGCGCATAGACTTTGCTGTTAATAATTGCGCTAGCTTCGCTGCTTTTCGGGTGCGATATATTACAGTATTTTATTACTCTTATTTGTGGTGGTGTTTCTTACTTGAACGAGTGAGCAAAGCGATTGATGTCCTGTTTTCACTGTGGCGGACTGGCAGGGAGGGAATAGCGGAATATTCCTCCTGGCCTCTGACTCTCAAGATTTTTTTAAAATTTTTAAATCCGTAACAGGAAGACTCACGTAAGTTTTATTGGTTCGATATTAGTTTTACCCACAGATTTAAAATTACAAACAATAGTAACACTAAAAAAGAATGGTATCACTTTCCGTAAGGTGGTTTTGGCATTTGGATGCGATTCCTCTTCACCCATGTAAATAAAGACATGTTGGAAAGGCATGCTGAGCTCTTGAAACATACCAAGACAAAATGACGTACACCGCAGTCATGGCCCCGACCCAATTCATTGAGATGCCACTCGTATTTTTGGCAGTTAATTCTGAAAAATAATTGTACCTGACTGCAAAGCACAAAAACTCGAATACATCTGTTTGCAAGCTTTTGAAGAGAACCAATTTCCTATCGGTTTAGAAAGTGTGGCACCGGATGTAAAGTAGTTTTCAAAACTAATCGCTAAAACGCTTTGTCTAGCATCCATGTAAACGTAATAATTATTTGTTTCCCTTCAAGGCCATTCATACGCCCGTGAATGTTTCTCTTGAACTGCGACGCATGCGCAACAGGCTGTCCTTCCGTCCGATTCATTCCTGGCTGTGTTCCATAATCCTTTTGCTCGCGGTCGTCGTTCGCTAGTGGAGGGGAAGAGGGGCGAGTGATGACGTCGTTGTGAACTCCCATTTTTTGTGACCACAATTGTATTTTTCATGACGCTGTCAGTAACGGGCAAACACGCTTTCCATTTATTACGAAAACGCGAGTCGGAGAGCAAACTCCGCAGCGAAACGCAACGATGACGACGAAAAAAAAAAAAACAGAAAAAAAACACCAGAAAATCCCCGTCCTGCTTCCTAATTGGGGTCACTGAGTTTTTACCTGGCATGGTTCCAACCACTCTTCCGGAACCGAGCTACACGGCCATAACTATAACCTGAAACAGTCTTTTTCGAGACTTCCATTTCGTTTTCTTCTGTTTTGAGGCTGACACCAAAACCTGGCACGACGGACGTGAATGGACTATACGTGCCTCGACGAACTGCGACAGTGAAATGACGGTTTTGAAGGGTTCGTAAATAGTAAACTAGAAAACAAAAAAAAACGGAACACGAAATTTAAAGGGGAAAAATCGGTGGTAATACTTCAGTATTTAATTTTCTGTCCCGTTTGGTTATCATTGCAAGCAAAAAGAACGACTGTTGTCTATTGAGTTTTGGAACAGTTTACGCAATGTGATAAAAATAGCAAGGAACAACGCATTAAACGAGAAGCAAAAGTACTTTATTCTAAGCTGCCTGTGAACACTGGCTGTACTTTTCGAATGAAAAGTTTAAAACTGTTTTGAAACCGACGCAAGACATGTCAACAAACCGTCCGTAAGACATGTCAACAAACCGTCCGTCAGAATGATGAGAATAAGAAACCAATTAATCGAAGTATACATTCAGCTGTTGCGCGTTATGTAGTGACTTATCTTTCCGTATAGAGGTCTGGGGGGGGGCGCCCCCAGGTAGTCTCTGCTTTGTGGCGAGCGAGGGGAGGCAATTACTATGCTCCAGTTATGCGTGGTTAGGCTTCTCTTCTAAGCACGGACTATGTACCCTCCCTAATGTGGTTTCAGAACTAGACTCTCCGTTCGTTCTGCAGGAAGGCAGACCTCTACCACAGTAGTTAGAATCACCCGGGTGTCTAGTATAGGGTTACAGCCTAACAGAGCCCCATGCTTTTTGGGTACCACATTTAAATCCTAGGGGGGGAGGCGCGTGCATCTAGGGTCTATTGGTCGGTCCACGTGCACCTAGGATCAACATTTTCCCTCCCTTGAACGTTAGATACCCGCCTCATATCCCTGCCGCATCTACGCGTCGCCCGCCTGGGATAACTGTTTCCTCCAGGTGACTAGTACACTTCAGCACAAAGTTGGGTCTATTTGTCGGTCCCCGTGCACCTAGGATCAACATTTTTCCCCCATTGAACGCTAGATACCCGCCCCATATCCCTGCCGCATCTGTGCTTGCCCGGCCGGGATAATAATTGTTACCAGTTGAAAAGACCCCCTGTTTGCGTGCATGCATAGGTAAAAGTGATAGGCAGGAGATACACTTTTTTTTTTATTAAAAATCGTTTAGAGGTACATGCATATTACAGTTGTGAAATAACAGCAAAAAAAAAGCCTGAGACAGTTAGATCTTCGAGCCAGGGGTCTTCTTCAAGGTGGGCTGAAAGCTGTAAAAAGGTAAGAAATTGGAATTACCGAAAAAAATACTGGAATATAAAAACATAGTCAGAAGTCACATGTGTTGAAGGTTACCTTAAGTATGAGGATGCCCACGTTGTCTCTTCAAGTTGGATTGAGTGTAAGTATGGTTTCCTCTTCAAGGCAGCTCCTTCAAGTCGGTCTGGAAGCTGTAAAAAGGTAAGAAACCAGAATTACCGAAAAATACTAGAATATAAAGCATAGTCAGAAGCCACACATATTGAGGGTTACCTTAAGTATGAGGATTGAGCATGGAACCTTTATATTTCTGCCTGTAAAAAAAAAAAAGGTGTTTGAAAGCGAAACAATAACGGTGTACGTATAATACCACCTGACGGCCTTCATCTAGTCGGGGGTAGTTGTGTGTAGGGTATGGTGGGGGACTGAAACAAAAAAACAAACCAAGAGATTAGACACGGCAGAAATACAAAATGAAGCGACGTCAGGCGGAGACGGAGGGAGCCTAAAAAGCTCACCTTCGCAAATCATATAGGCTATAACGAAGCGATATCAGCCGAAGTAGTGCCTTCAATTCGATAAGCGGAACGTAGTGCAGACTGAGAATTTAAGAACGTGGACAAGACTGAGGGAGCGGAGTGATAACAGCTAGGTAAGTAAAAACCCAAAAATCCACCGGCAGTTTCCTGAAGGGGAAACTGACGGCTAGTAACGAATCCCCGGGAGCGTCCAGCGAAGGGGATAAGCCTCTATACCCATAAAAAATCAGAAACTAGGTATTATAAAAAGCAAAAGTCCCACCTGTAGTTTATAAGATGTAATACAAACAAGAAGTGAGACATGTAAAGAAGTGATATCGCAAAAGGCCATATTGCGCGCATACGGTCTAGCTATCATGTGGAAGGAGGCGTCATCGCAGCGAGTCATAATACACGTTGTTTGTAGGGTTTGTGTAATACGGCTCCCTTCGATGGCGCTCTTCCAGACAACACCCGGGCGATACCACCAGGAGGCCCGTAATCCGCTGCGATACGTAAGGGAATGTGTGGCAAAAAAAAACAAAAAATTAAATGTGACGAAGTTAAACAAAAAATAAAATTAAAAAAGGTATCCGTTGACGTATCGTGTTCATCACCCGAATTTGGAATTCTCAAACGCTAGTCGTCCGAGTGGCCCAACGGTGTTTCGTTGGTTCTAATTGCATGATGCCGCGTAGTCGAAACCAACGTTAAGTTCGTCGCCTAGGTTTCCAGTAGAAAACTAGGTGTTTATCGTAGACGTTAATAAAAGATATGGCCGAAAAAAAGAACAAGTATGAACAATAAACAAAATAAGTAAAGTCGGACACGAAGCTACGCAAACACAAATTCCCCCTTGCGAGGGAAAAATTTATTAAGTAAAAACCTACATTTTTAAGAAGATTTAAGATCTCTTTTAGCAAAACACTTATATAATAAAAAAAAACCCACACCGTGTACAATGAAGGAGATTTAAGATCTCTTTACATTTATATAATAAAAAAAAACCCACCACCATGTACAATGAAGGAGATTTAAGATCTCTTTAGCAAAACATTTATATAATAAAAAAAATCCCACACTATGTACATTGAAGGAAGTTTAAGACCTCCTCATCAAAACAGGTAAATAATACAAAAAAAATTCACAACATGATTGAAGAGGGTTTAGGACCCTGTAGTGAAACATTTATATAATAAAAAAAATTAAAAAAGGTTTAAGACCCGTACATTTTTTAAGAGGGTTTAAGACCCCTAGGAAAAAAAAAACACCAACAGCAACGTCAGTCTCATTTTCCCCCCCACAGTCGATCATAACAACGGCTTACAGCATTGAAAGCAGTCTTTATTTTCGGAAGGTGTAACGAATTTAAAGTGTCTTTTGACGAAGCGAACGACACGGCGGTCGTTAAAATCCTTCGTCATAGGATGGAAATGTTGTTGGATACGAGTCATGGGGAGACCATTGGCTTTATGATATAGAAAATAAAGGCAGTATTGGCCGCATACCGTACTACAAGGTCCTTGGTAGGTGTGTAGATTATAATTCTTAAAGGTAGAATTCCTACCGAGGAAACGCAGGATGTGTACGTTAGTAGGCTTCAGACCATAGCTGTCAAAATAGTCAACGGACGCTTTGAGGTGGTCGAAATAGATGCCGATCCAGTGACTACCTGGTTTGGAAGAGGGGTCCAAATTAACGATGTACGCCGAATGGGTGGCTGTTCTAGGTAGCTGATCGGAAGCGTACACGTCACCGAATAAAGCCCCTAGCTTCTTGTGACTGCTAGCTGCGGCGCGCAATTGATCCGTTTGCATTGTTTTTTAGTGTTCATATAGAATGTTTCTAGATTGATCGATTTCGAGTACGGATTGATGCACCATGTAAAGTACTAAATTTATAGTTTCCGTAAGGGCTTCTTTGAAACTAATGTCGATACGAAGAGATCCTTGACGAATGAGGTTGTAATGGCACTCTCCTTGGCTTTTATCGGAAGTCAAGTCAAAGGCGTACAGCGCATTGCCTTCCGGGTAATCACCATACGCGATGGGTGGAGGCGAGCCCGAAACCAGTTTGTTGGTATCTTGAAAAAGTGAGTAATAATTTCGCACGTATAAAGAATTGTCATAGTCTGGTTTATAGGGAATAGAAGGAATAGTTTTTCCATCGGCCTGCAAAGCGAGATAATTAACGTTGTAGTTGGCAAAGTTGTAAGGATTTTTAGTATAACTACCGTTGTATGCACTATTCGAAACCAGGCCGAGAAGACAAAACGAAGGCATGTTTCCCAGGACGGCATTATCGAGATTGCCTTGTAGACTACCTTGAGGTATAGTAAAAGTTTTAATTTCAACACGGCGGACTGGGTACTTTGCGGAACCGTCTTTTAAGGCCTGGGTGAACCCCACCAACACTGCCGGTGATGGTGTGACTCGGCGGACGAACAAGGCTGCCTTAGTGATGTTCACGCGGTAGCTCGGGTTGGTCTCGGCGCTCATTAAACAGAATGCATCTTTACTACGAGTTAATTTGAGACGGAGATCGACATTGTTTAACAAAAGTCTGTCTTGCTGAAATAGGTCGCAGTGAGGGCGACCGTACAGGTCTATAACTTTACTAGTCTTGACACGTTTGGTGCGTGCTTTAAGACCAACGTTACTTCCACCAGGATTACCACTATCGAAACTACCGGCAGTATCGGCTTCCCACAGTTGACTGGAGAGGTGACCGGCTTTAGCATCGGTGCCATGAGTCAATAAAGTCTCTAAATAAGAACGAAATGCGTACCCATTGTCGCTATTAGACACTTGTTTTCCATTTAATGTACAATCGCATTGCGAAAAAAGAGAATGTAAAAGTAGATTTACAGGACCAATCTTCTCGGTGTCTGTTATAGTCGTCGCTACACCTTTAACTATTTTGCACTGGATGTGTAAAAACGACTGACTCAAGTCCAAGAGACAGTCGGCAGCTCCAGGAACCACGAATTCGATAGGAGCACCGTCACTTAATGTGGCTAAAGGATGATACTCGACTAGAGTGTCATCATTTACGGTCACCTGCACGGGAGGTGTCGTAAAGAGCTCAAGTTCTTCCTTGGTGCAGGGGACTGAATCTCTGTCTGGTTTCAATGACATGATGATGTGGAATGAAAGACGCCGTAGTACAGTATGCGGTTATATACTTTCTGTTGCTCATTTAACCGAAAAAGTCCGCCTTTCTTCTAGGCTTGCTTCTTCGTTTTTTGGAAGCCTGTAGGCGTCTTAGTTTTCTCTTCCCACCTCCTGATTGACAACGCTTCTTCTTCCTCTTGCGACCGGTTCCCACTTGCCCACCTGTAGCAGTGGCCACGGCATCGTGTTTAGCCGCCCTCCATCTCGTCCGAGCAGCTTCCTTAACAGATTGTCCAGACTCTACGTCATCCAGCATCCTTCCCCCAGATCTTAGCGCATAACGCCCTATCCCCATTAAACCTCTTTTAAGAAAAGGGACGGCCGACCGAAAGATACCGCTCAAGAAATCCCCGAACCCGCCCCCCCCTCTCTGTATTCTTCCCCCCGCAAAATAAGGGGCTCCCCCTCTCTGGACAGGGCAATAGTGTTGCACGCATACGCGAGGATCTAATCCGGAGTAAGGGGCTCGCATGGTTTTTTTTTTTTTAAGGACGTCGCTTAAAGTGTAGTGTCAGGCTAACTTCTCCCGAGTTAAATGGAATGGCCACCCCCATGTCTGACATTATATAGACTCTAAGGGTCTCGAAATTAAGACGAGCGACTGGTTTGTAGTAAGGTTTAGTAAATATTACATTCGTCATATCGCCTTCTCCGATTCTTACAACTCTTAATAAAGGCGCCAGAACGTCACCAACTAGGGTCTCCGCCACTATGTCGCTGTAAATATAAAAAGAATCGAACCCCCCGATCAAGTTAAGTTTTATAGTTGATGCAACTGCTCTATGAAAAAAATGATCGGCTCTAAAGCCTATTCTACTCGCCAAAACCTTGTTAATGCTCATACTCAGTACTTCCAGAGGAGTACTCTCTTTATCAGCCGATAAAAGGATGGAGGGGAAACGTATAGACATTACATCTCCGACTTCCCCGTATTCGAACTTAGGATATTTAACAGCGCGCACTCTTTCTCTCATGGCCTTGTTCAAAGCATTCGCCAATTCGTGTCCCGTTTTATAGTAACCAGGAGTTAAAGGAACGTTGATGGTAGATACAAAAGTGACGTAGGACACGAACCAACTCCCGTCATTAAATTGCTGCAGAATACTTTCAGTCGTGGCCCTAGTATGAGCTTTTACATCGTCGTAATAACTCTCTCTCAACAACCTATCCGACCTATCCCAGCCTAAAAACCTAGCGAGA
The DNA here is from genome assembly GCA_023313725.1 of Lithobius niger. Lineage (NCBI taxonomy): Eukaryota > Metazoa > Arthropoda > Chilopoda > Lithobiomorpha > Lithobiidae > Lithobius > Lithobius niger. The sequence continues at coordinate 4,502 of JAHWFP010002200.1, read as the reverse complement.
CTATAAGACAAACACAACTTAGCATCTGGAGGTAGTTTATGGTCAATTTCAACGCGTTTACCTACTTGATTGTAACTGAAAGTAATGGAAGGCATTCCCAACTGATTTTCGATAGTCGTATTTAAAAAAGTCAAAACCTTATCCATTTGGTAAGTGAAAAACACAAAATCTTTATTGAAAACTAGATCCAATTCCGGTTCCACGGTCAATGTGGTTTCCCCCCCCACCACTTTATGTTGATTAAGAATCGCGAGTTTAGCAGATTCCGGTATATCGAATTCTTGGTAATTATATCTAGGGAATTTAACGTAAGTACGGGTTCCACATTTCAGAGTCATTCCACTATCTGATGCCACGTTAGCCCAGTTCCTCGAGTATTGAAATTCGGCCAGTCCGACCTCCCAGCCACTACCAGAAAGACTTATTCTTTGAGCTAATTTCGTAGTGTAATCGTTGAGTGAATTTGTAGGAAAAAGATCCAGGCTAGCATTGGCTGGTAAAGTCATGTAGAAACTATCGCCCTCCATTTTGTTTTTATAGTTTTTTTAAGTCTTTAGCCGGGATCCAACGGTTATGGGTTTTATCGTAACCTTCGAAAGATACTAGATACTTTTTGTTGCGTCCGACACCTTTGCTTCTCAGCACCTTGTCTACGCGATGGTAGTCCTCCCCGTCCTTTTTAAGCACTTTACCTACTTCGAATAAATAAAAGCGACCTTTAATTTCTTCCCCGTTATAATCTTTAAGCCTGACAGTAACTTGACCTAAATTGCCGCGAGGAACCAAAACTTTAGTTACGAAAAATATTTCCCTCGACCACAAGCCCCTGTAAGCTTTATCAAATTTCCCTTTTGATATAGCGATGCGAACTTTATCACCTATTTTTAAAGGAATTTTAATATTTTTACGTTTAGTCAAAGCATGGCCTAGCTGCTTTAAATCGTCACCGAACAATTTACGCCACAACCGCGTATGATTTTGAAAATTGACGTTATCAGGTGGCATGCCAGTGGCCGAATGGCGAGTTTTGTTGTAAGAATCTACAATTTTTTGAATGACCTGCACGTATTCGTAAGTACCTTTAGATAAAAAAAACCGATGTAATCTAGATTTTAATTCTCTTTGCCACCTTTCAACGTTACTATTTTTTATATCTTCATTTTCGGTAGTAAAAAAATGAACGTCTTTTTCTTTAAAATAATCCTGAACTTCTTTCGCTAAAAATTCACTCCCTTTGTCGCTGCTAGCGTTCATTACTTTATAGCCTATACGTTTAAATATTTTCTTAAACGCCTCGACCATTTCTCGGCCTGTTTTAGTACGCAATACTTCAACCCAGGCTTTACGGCTCAAGCCGTCCAAACAAGTTAAAATGTACCTGTATGGTTTGTTATGCTGTCTTAGAGATATCAAGTCACTTAAGTCACATTGTAGGAAACTCCCCAACCCACCCACTATAGTTTTATTTCTTTTAAATTTATACCTGGTCGGTTTGGTTATGGTGTATGCATCCTGACGTAAAAGCCAGTCTTTAATAGCGGCTAAAGTATATTTTTTACCGTCCCGCTTAGCCCGAGAATGTAATTTGGTCGCCGAGGCGAAACTAGTGGCTTCCCCTAAGCTGTCGTGATACAATTTAGTTAAATATGCGTCCATTTTTTTTTTTTTACTGGAAAATATCCCAGTCAGGATCGCTTTGTTTCTTACGTCTACTAGTTCGTTGCTTAGCGGCGCGAGGTAGGCTAGTTCGCTCTCTATCAACGATATATTCCTTAGTCCTTTTTTCTTCCTTTTTGGGAGGGCTGCCTGCTAAGGACAATGTGGGCGGACCGGGGGAATTTGGCGGAAGAAGCGAATGTTTTTTAGTGGGAGCTGGTGTAGTAGGAACAACCGCTGCCGACAATCTAAACTGATCGATAAATTGATCTCTTTCCCTCTCGAGCTGCCCGATATATTTTGCTTTAAAATCCAAAGGTAAGTGTTCGGTTTTTAAAAGGGCATCTATACGAGCTTGAATTTCGGTTAATTTAGCGTATAACCCTCCTTCCGGCAAGTAAAGGAATCCGTGCGGCTGAGTGGCGGCAGCGGCGGGCGCTGTTGTTGGTGTTGTTGGGGTATAATTTTTATACGCGTCCTCAGGGACTAAATACATTCTATTAAGTAACGAACTCATTGTTTACCCAGGCCTAATAAACCCCCGAGAGCCGATAAGGCAGTAGGAATGAGCCAGGGTAAAAATCCGCCTCTTTGTACTAAAACACTCTTTCTGGATTTGAGCGAAGCTCGACGATTCCCCAAAAGTCGAATTTGTTTCTTATATTTCTTCAATTTACAACGCGTCGAAGGCGAGACTTTGAGCTTATTATTCAATAAGTTTAAGGCAATTTCCGAAATACAGTTGACTTGAGACTTGTCAGCGTGCCGCAACAAATTCTTGCGTTGTGGAATGCTAAGTTTACAGAGTGCTTCTAGGAGCGGCCTATGCTTCCTAACGTTCTTCATCGAAATCTTCACGTGGAATAAACTAAAGTAGTTTCTCCGGGGAATATATGCGTTCTCAGTCGAGTTGCGTCGTTGGATTTAGAGTGCATGTCCACCATTAAATATCCGTATTTCTGTCTACGGATAGCGTCGTCGTACGCGGCCATAAACTGTCTAGTCTTGGCTGGATAGGCCTGCGACGCGAACGTCATTATCTGCCTTTTATCTCTTAAATTTCTCAACAGTACTACATATTGAGCGTTTAAAGCAATGTCCCGTTGGTTCCGGCCTTGCGAAAATAAATTCTGAGTTAAATAAAATATTGAAAAATTATTATGATGACCGTGTCTCGTGAAAAGTTCGGCAATTTCGCCGCTAGATGTCGCTACTGAACTCATCATATCATCCAGAACTAAAAGTTTATGTATATTAGGGTCGTAGCTAGCGATATCGGTAGGTAAACCTCTATGGAATTTAATCTTATCCTTATACTTGTCCATCCAGCTCTGGTAACTCGAAAAATGCCAATGTATTTCTTTAATTTCATCGTCTACCATAGAGGCCGAGTTATCTATAAATTTAAGCATCCAGCTAGTTTTACCACTACCCGTTGGTCCTGCAATCACGCAGTTAAACGGTGCGTGAAACTGGGCAAAATCTGTAATCAAACGCTCACCCATACTGACTCGGCAGCGCTAGCGTTGACTAGGGGCGGGAGGTAATAAAATTGCCGGCAATAAGGTAAACTCCACAGGAGACAATTTAAAAATAAAATGAGCAGCAAGACTATGCTCTTACATATCTCGTACTTTGGGTCTGCCAGAAAAGTTGAAGTTGTTGATATTGAACGCCGCTCATCCATCACTAACAACTAACGGAAAGCGAATGAACTCGTTGTCCTTCTAACCACTTTATTTATTTCCCCCAAAGACCACTCTCTCTTTCTCTCTCT
>JAHWFP010002195.1:0-12305 GCA_023313725.1 Lithobius niger | reverse complement strand
CGCGCCCAACTTCCTTTGTCCCATACTGCCGATCCCAGAATCACCAGTTCTTGGCAGAACTGGCACTCTAGATCTTCTAACACTCCACATAATATCCGAAAACACTGCGATCCTTCAGGTCTAAGTCTCCTTTCGAATAGCCTTCCCTCTTTCCCGAAGCAGGAACAACGATTACAATCCGCCATTTTAGGCCTATTCGGCTGAGCGAAAAACGATGCGACGTTACTCGTCGCGTCCCAAACAAACTGTGACGAGTAGCGGGAGAGGGGCGCCGCCTGACGGCGGTCGTGCGCCCCAGGGAGCGCCATTGCAAGGGCCCGGAGTGCGTTTAAATTAAAGGTTGGGACGAAAGGCATTTCCAAACCTGGAAAGCATAAATAAAATACAGGTAAGTATTTTAGGATAAGTAAAAACTACTTTTAGGGGTAAAACCCCGTTTTTATTTGCTTTTCAAAGAAGAACGCAAAAGGTAACAAAAGCATGTGACAACCCTGGTGGGTGGGGGAATTGGGGGAGGGGGGGGGTGGAAGGGGGCAAAACAAACAATAAAAACCCATAATTAGATTTCAAGTAAAAAAGAAAAAAACATTTTGGCCATCAAGCAACGGGGCCATTATAGCGACGGGGAATGGTTGTTGAACTTAGAAAAATTCGACATCGAGGTGTAGCGTTTTTTTTTTTTTGAAACACCCTGTATGTATCTAACTGATTTATCATTAGGTATTTTTTTAATTTACCCGTACTTCTTTCATGTTTAGATGTGTTAGCATATTTTCTGGCATTTCATTAAATAATTGTGGTATATAATAAGTTTTTCCTCTTTTCCCATATGCATAATAATAATAATAATAACTACACACAGAAAACTAACGTGTGTTGCTGGGGAAAGGCCATCTGGCCTTTGAAGGCTTAAAGATGTCACATTCGCAGCAACCTCCAAATGTGAGCATATTTCACCTTTGTAGTAAGAGTCTACATTAAGTTTGTTAAGTGTCTCAAAAGGAGTCCGATCTACCTGAAAGCGCTGGCAGCAGCTGTAGCACAATGTTTTGAGTCAGAGATTCTTCATAACACTGGTCTCTTTCCTCAGTGACTTCGCTGAGGATTTCTCCTCCAAGTGTATTTCGGTTACTGTGGCCAAGGTGCATCAAATGACATTTCTTTGGATCGAAGGAAAGTTCAATATAGCATCGTTAGCATCCAATGTTTGTATGGCCTCCTGAAATGAACACTTATCTTCGAGTCTAGTGATTGGCTTACCAATTTGGAGTCTTCAACAAATTTAAGAGAACCCACTCCTTGTTGGAGCTTAGCAGTGTGAATAGCAAAAATACTGGGGCCAAGCACAGTATCTTGGGTAATGCCCAGTAGAACATTAATCCAAGAAGAGTTATGGTTATTAATTATCACTTTTTGCTGTCGTTCAGTAATAAAAGCAACACAGAAATTGATCAAGAGAAATATCGTCTTCAATGTGCTTTTTAATAAGCATACCATGGCCGATACTGCCAAATGCATTGGCAATGTCGGAAAAGCAGTATTTATCTTGCACAGCCAGAGTTGGTACTACCGTAAATCCCTTATTTAATGCTCATGGGCGCTTGAAGTTGTCCGAAATCGGTGGTGAGCATTAAATAAACCATAATTTGTTTTCTAATCTGACTTCAGAGAAACAGGTCAATCTTTTACATCCTGTTAATTACTTTTCCAATCTCTGTAGAGGGGATGGGAGAGAAGTGCCAGTCGAGTTGGTAGGAAAGGGTTGAAGGAGCGTGCGCATAGTACTTCTTTATTCAGAAACCCATTTTGGGAGAACGCTTTCAATGCAACTGTTTTTTTTTTTTTTTTTTTTTTGGTGGGGGGAGAAGGTGAAAGACTACTGTTATGAAAAATAATCACATTGTTGACTGATGGTTAAAAACGGCCTACAGTACATTTATGACTCCTTGAGTAACATGCTGTTATTAATTCAAAGCAATACATTTCAGTTGTAAGTGCTGTAGACACATTTTATAGCCATTACTAACAACTTTAAATCATTTATTTATTCCTAAGTTTCGAATATTAGAACATATACGATTGAATTTTATTTCGTTTTTTAAACACAACTAACCACATCATGCGTTTCACTCACTCCATTGGCGTCGATCCGTGCTTCATGTAATTTCTTTGATCCGCAGAGCATCACAAAAATTTACTGATTGGTTTCACGCAAACTAATTGCAATTGTTGCTCACATTTCATTCACTAAATTCCTCAGAACGCCTTCATTTCACGTACATCATACAACGTTTGTACGCCTCAACTAGGCTCCCTACACAGGTAGGAGTAGCTCTAAATGAAAGACTGAAAGAGCTAAGCGAGAAACGCACTGAAAATGTTTAGTAGTACCCTTTGCTATGGGGGAGTTTTATGCAATGTTGATGTTTACCACTATTTGGCTTAGCGATACTATCCCCCATCGTATTTCTTCAACCAACCCGTAATTTTATTTGCTTTGGTGCAGGTGCTTCGTATTAGGCCTAAACGATATTTTAATGACGATGATACACCACATTAAACGTACCCTGACTGAAAAGCATCTTCGTTTTTCCGTAAAGCCCGACGATTCACGAAAGCAGGGTTCGCCTGAAAAACCCCAACCCGAAAAAACCCACTGGGCTTTTTCGGGTTCAACCCGCCTGAAAAAACCCACCAAAAAACCCAAATGTGGGTTTTTTCAACAACAAAAACTAAGTAAAATGAGTGAATGCATGAACCAACAAACCTGTTAAAATGTTATTTAAATTGTCATTAAAATGTTGATTGTTTGCTGTTTTAATACAAGAAATCACCAGTAATTTGGTTCAGCTCGCCAGTAATGATATACTTTAACTATTTCTGGGCTTTATTTGCACCCAATCTGTTTCTCAACTTAGACCGAACAAGTCTAAATGTTAAAAAAACCCACTCGGTTAATGCACAGCTAGGTGGAGCACAAAGAAGAGCCGACATTTATTTGATTTTTAGTTCTTCTTGCTCATGAGTTAACACCATTTTGCTGTGCTGAAGCTTGGTTTGACACTCTCCTTAAATAGTGACTTGGGATAGAAAGATTCGTCTTCTAGCTTGAATGCTAGCACTCCAGCCTAAAACTCAGGATGACATGCCACTGCCCACAACTCTGCTGCATCTTCACGCTCCAATGTTAGTTTTTCCCTTTGTTTATGGGGTCCATAATGATGGAACTAGATAAAACCCAACAAAGCCCCAAAAAACCCAGCCGGGCAGGGTTTTTTCAAAAAAACTCGGGTTTTTCCAAACCCTACACGAAAGTGACTTCATTGCCGTAACATGGTCATAATGAGAATGAAAGCGCCCATTCAGAAACGAGTAAAGCTTTGATCTGTGTAATTAATGAAGCAGAAAGCTTTGGTGTGATCTTTCAGTGTTTCAAGTTGCCATAGTGCTCGTTTTGCGGTAAGAAAACAAATTCTCGAATAAACTGACTTTCATTATAAAGACATCAAATTACTGGCGTTGATAGTGTTCAGTGACGTTCGTAGTAACAACCGCTTGTGGTTTAGCTAAAGCAGCTTATTTGTTTTATAATTTTATTTTGCCTTACTTTTACATAGGCCAAGCAGCCGACTGTAGGGTTCACCCAAGGTTTTTTTTTTTTAATTAATGAAATTAAAATGATTACGATTATTCCAGCCTCAAATTTTCTTTATATTGAGATTATCGCAATAATTTTAATAACTTCTAGGGATAAAAAATGTGTATCGTGCCATCCTTAGTTAGAGGCGTGCTTCGAGCGGAGTTTGTGTTCAGCCATTACAGCCAATATAAATATAGACAATTTCGAGAGTGCTGTTGTTTTTCTCGTCTGGGAGGATTTATACTGAGCATGTGGATGGGTTGGTGTGCTGGGAAAAAAGGAGGCCTACATACGCTTGTGAATTGTAAGACTCGCTTGGTGTTCCACTTCTTTTACCACCAAACGAAGTTACCAAAGACCTTAGTCCTATAGCTGTCAGTATGGATTAGCGGTAGGACTTCCAAGTTTATTTTTTAACACTACAGTAAAATCAGGCTTAAACAATCTTTTATGTAATAAATATTCCTAAATTACTATGTACAATACACTATAAGTTTATTTACATAAAGAACACTTTAAAGGTTGATTACTTGTTCCCTGGAGGAATGTCTGTAGACTGTTTGAGTTCAAAAAGTTGTACTATTTGTTCATCTCTAAGCAAATCTAGTTCATTTTCTGAGAGATTTTTACCCAATGCCTTCTGTGATGCTTTTGGTCCTAATTGTCTAGCCAGCATTGTTGCATACAGCTGGAAAAAAAAAATTAGGGCATTAGGATGACTGCACTCCACGCCAACGAAAAAATTAGTTTGGTTGCCTCAACATTGAATTTTTGCAAGAGTAAATTGCTTAAACAAACTTTTTTTTCACAAGAAAGATACAATTAAATTATGGAATTAAGTTCTGGTTACGTTTCCGTACAAGCAGCACCGTGTTTTTTGCCACTTGCCATTAACACAACCCTTTTGAATGTCAATCTAGTAGCAGTTGCCACTTGGCCAGTAGACCATAGAAAGCACTCGCCAATTCACAATTTCTATTCGCCACATACCAAATACGTCTTATAAGATGCATGGTTGCTCTAATTTATGCATACAAAATTGTGCAATTTTTCTTAAAACTCCAGTATTAATGCAGAAAAACCAGTTATAAAGCCATTATTAATTTGAGCATAACGCCACAAACCGTTCGAGAGATAGCCCCTTTTTAGTGGCATGCTCTGTAGCTAGTCACCGTTTTGGTGAGTAAGGCTAAATTCCAAGTCGCCGGCATTGCATAACACTAGCTAAAATCTAAATTTGATTGCTGATAAGGAAGAGAATCATCCCCCAACTCACGATAAAATTGCAAAATACCGTAGGCATAAAACTAATCGGGAAAAGTTTAGAGTTGGGAGGAAAAAGTACGGCCGGTCGGATTACCTCAACCAAACTTTTTGTTTTTAGGCCCTACTCTATTTGAAAACAACATACTGTACAGAGATCGGTCTTATACTCACAGTTCGTTCACACAAAACCAAAAGTCAAAGATCTTTAAAGGTTTTCCCCTCGAAACTTGCAAATTTTCGACAACCTTTACTAGTAGTCTTCGTCAGGCAGTTAAGCCACCGGCACCCACACTCCTGCCTAAACTGCCTGACGAAGACAACCAGTAAAGGTTGTCGAAAATTCGCAAGTTTCGAGGGGAAAACTAAAGGTCTTTTGACTTTTGGTTTTGCGTGAACGAACTGTGAGTATAAGTCATGAACTTGAACCAAAGTAGAAATGGTGAGTCAACCGATTTTTCGGTTTTCAAAAAAAGAGAACAGTCATTTTGGTTTCCGTCATTCATCCAGTATGGTAATTGCTAGTTTTACAACATATGACCTAGACTGTTTTTACTGAATGTAACAAAGCTGTTACCCCCGTAGCAGAAGTGACGCGACGTGCGACGATATGTTGTGGACAAGGAAACAAAATTTGTCCAGAGCGACCTTCCACTGTCCACAACTATAGTAGAATCACATAGACGTACAATTCAAAACTGTTAATGGCATCAGCAAACCGCCAAGGCATTAAACACTACCTGTAGTTGGCAGTCAAATTCGGCATAGGTCTAGGCAAGAGTGAGATAGGTGGTTTGGGGCTCTTGGTAAAAAAAAAAAATAACCTACTAGCGTGCACATTGTATTTCCAAAGGAGCCAGACTCTGGTATCTTATATACCACAGAAGCAGGGGAAGAGTGGGATATTCAGGCTCTTCACTCTGGTCACTTTCATCATTTTGACTTACTGTGACTCACGCAGCACCAAAATTTCAGTTTCTTTGTTGCCAAAACATCTTAACCTGATAATTTAGCATTACATTCCTCGAATGTGATGTTCCCCTGGAGGTTTCTTCCGGTGCGCATGCGCGTGGCAGTACTCCCTTATAAAAGCGACGGCGCGCACGCTATCGGCATTCATTTTCCTCCAGAGGTGTCTCCACGCCACCTCGCGCCGCTGTTCCCCTCTCTTTCGCACGGAAAATTGGATTCTACCTGAAAATGGCCGCCGCCTCCGAAGCTCCAGCTTTGCTCGCCGCTCCCTCTCAAGCTCTCCTTCGTCCGCAAGCAGCTACTTTCAACCTCGGCAATCGCTGGATCTCCGCCCTCGACCTCGCCGCCGTTGGCCCGATCCCTGCCGCCTCCTTCACCGAAGCTCCACCCGCAAGCGCCCACGTCTTCACGGACTCGCCCTTGCAGCCCGGCCAGCGCACCCCACCGACCGAACCCATGGACTTATCGACCCTACAAGACGAATTTTTTCGGGCGAAAGACGCCTACCGCGAAGCCAAGAAATCCCTCCAGCGGGCAACGGCAGCTGCACACTCTCCAGCCCGCAACTCTCCTTTGGACTTGTCGCCCAACTCCTCCCGCATCGGCCGAAGCGTCTTCCGCAGCGAAGTCCGACACATCGTCCAGGAAACGGTCCGTGTGATGCAAGACAATCCCATGCCGCCTCCCTCCTTGCACGTCTTCCGCCCGTCACGCCCGCACGCAAGCCTGGATCACTTCCGCCTCCAGCCATGACTCGGGCAAACGGGACTTGACGCCGCCCCCTGGCGCCCAGAAGAGACGTAAGTCATCTTCTCCCTCTCGTCCGCAAGCTGCTCCTTCTGCCGCCCCCACGACGACTGCCGAAGTCCCGCTTCCTACCATCCCACTCTCGTCCGGCAAGAGGATCCATTTCCCGGATGACGCCGCCGACGACCAGACTCTCCCTTTGGCTATGCTTCTGAAGACGGTCGAAGAAGCCATTCCCGACTGCTTCCTCTTCAAGCCCTCGCAATCAGCAGACGCTCCCGTGATCAACCGCGGGCTGAAAACTGGCTTCGGCTTTGCCCTCAGAGACAAAGACACCAAACCCCCCAACCCTTCTTGGGCAATCCACCACGCTGCTGACCTGCCTCCTCCGAAATGAAGGCTCCCTTCTCGGCAAAGGCGACCCTCTCGTCCTCGGCCGGGCCGTGAAAGCAGCTTCTTTCGCTCGTCGGGCGATGGCGCTTCGAACCCGAACAACTTCGCAACCTACCCGGAATGCGAATTCTTATGCAGTGAAGTGAAGATGGACTTCGGCACCGCACTATCAATCCCGAACTTTGTCCTTTATGAGAATGACAAATGTCTACGGCTTAGCCTACGTGCCGCCTCCCAAGCCGACGTCCTCAACACTGCGGTAAACGCCCTATGTGAAAAACTATCCTCGGACGCAAGCCCCGAAGAAATACGCAATCTTTCGTCCCTAATAATGCAACTCTTTCAGAAGGCAAGCTTCGCCACGTACCATTCTATCAACTGGGCTACGAGAGCCCTCTTCAACAACACGCTGCTTCTCCGGGACATTGCTCTTTCGTCCGCAAACAATTTGAACGTCTCGACGATGCACCGGCTCCGTAACCAACCCCTCCATGAGTCGGACACACTCTTCAGGGGCCTCATCCCAACCCTGGCCCCTCACCTTGACATCGCTAAGAAGCCCAAACCGTTCAATAAGGGTCGACCGATGGCAAAACTTTGCCGATTGACCGGTGCCGATTTTACGCCGATTTTTAAATCTTATTAATTAGCCGATGCCGATTTTGTGCCGATTTATTAACCTTCCTGACTGGCCGATGCCGATATTTTCCCGATTTCATGACTTAACCAATCGGCCGATGCCGATATTTTCTTTAAACAGAAACTTAACAAATTTTCGTATTTTGTTTGAAAAATAAAAAAGTAACCAGTTACAGCATTACAATCATCTCTACAAACAGCTGCTCCAGAATAACTTACACATTGAGGGCTTACTTAACGATGCTAGAACAAAATTAAAAAAAAAACTTTTTTTTCTTTTAATTTTAATTTTCTTTTAAGGCTCAAAGGAATTAATTTAAAAATAAATAAATAAATAAATTATGGCATAAAGCTAACAACATACATTTAATTTGTTGTAAGTTAAAACATGTCACGGAAGCACGTGTACGTGTAGACGCTCAAAAAGAACGAACGAAAAAAAATTTTTCCAAAATATTTTTTTAGCAAAAAAATGCAAATATATTTTATTATAGGGGTAAAATAAATGTATTATTAAACAAACTATTTCAAAGATTGAAATAGTCAGCAATTCAGTTTTTTAATGCATTTGTTTGTTTTTGAATGAGCTAAATATATGCCAAAGCCCGATAACGCTCCAGCAAGTGGCTGTCGGAAAGACAGGAAAACGATATTTAAACAACAGCCAATCTGCGATCTGAGGCTGTGAACAACTTCACAAATTCGATATTTACTGAGGAACACTTACCATCTAAAGTGCAAAGGTCACGTTTGTGGCTTTAATTCCACAGATCGTCAGCACCGGACGTACATTTTTGCCTCTAAACGTTGCGTTTTGGCTACCGCTGGCTGGCAAACATTTTCGTTTGAAATTAAATCGTTAATGGTTACGTTAAAAGATAAATACAATAGTATAGGGATTAACATTGCACTTAAAACGTTAAACTATGTTTCGGCTACTGAGGATTTTGTTGTTTGTACCGTTGTTTGTACCGTGACCGTGAGTTACACGATCCCATGCAAACAGAGTCGCGCAAATTAGGCCTATTTCACGGAAGCGATCGCCGCTTGTTGTTGACCGCGCGCCTACGGAATTCGTTTTGTTTCAAATACTAAATAACAACAATCGGTATTCCATCGGCAGACAGTTCGTTTGGCCAGCCGATGCCGATGTTTTTTTTCTTCATATTTGTTGCAACCGATGTAAATGCCGATTTATATGAGCCAATACATCGGCAAGCCGATTGCTCGCCGATGCCTTAAAATTCATGCCATCGGCGCCGATGCCGATCAATCGGTCGACCCTTACCGTTCAAGCAATTCTCTCCGGCTCTGAAGAATAAACAGTCCAACCCTCGGCCGCCCTCCGACACCTGGAACAGATCGCCGGCTTCCTCACAACCCCCGCGTCTCAACGACTTTCGCCCGAGAAATCCGCAGCCCTTTCGGACGGACCAGCCTCGCTCTCGCTCCGGCCAACGCACCCAGAAGCGAGCCGCTACTCCAGACCGACGTAGCCGCCACTCGTCACCAGGGGGCAGAAGCAACTTACGCAAAAACCAACAATGACGCCTCTCACCCATCCTGTCTTCCAGTCGGGGCAAGATTACGATTTTTCCTTCCAGCTTGGCTACAATTAACAAAAAACCCAGAAGTCCTATTTATCATCAAACACGTCTTTCGTCCGGAATTTCTGTCAAAACCACCGCTCCTCCCATCACCACCGTGGGAATTCTCCCCACCGTTAACACCTCAACTTTCGTTCGAAGTCTAAGAACTCCTGCGGAAAGATGCAATAAGGGAATGCCGCAAGCCAGGCCCGGGCTTCTACAGTTCCATCTTCACCCGACCAAAGAAGTCAGGAGGCTCCCGCTTGACTTTCAACAGGAAACCTCTCAACAGATACATTCTAAACGACCACTTCAAAATGGAAACCCTCGAATCCATCTGTCTTTCATTCAAACTAAACGACTGGACAATTTCGATCGACCTAGAAGACGCCTATCTCCATGTCCCACTCCATCCGGCTATCACGCACCTGTTTCGGTTCATCTACAACCAAAAGGTCTACGAATTCCGTTGTCTTCCCTTCGGCCTGAACGCAGCCCCCAGAATTTTCACGCTGGTTCTCAAACCAATACTGGCTTACCTACACCAAAACGTAATTCAGGCCAACGCCTACCTGGACGACTGGGCCCTCAACACCCGGACCCTCACACTCTAGTACAAAACAAGGACAAGACCATTTCCGTGTTAAACCAACTGGGCTTCGGAGTGAACTACTCAAAATCCCGCCTCACGCCAGCACAAATCTTCACGTTCCTGGGAGCCTCTTTCGACCTCCATACAGCAAAAATTGCCCCTTTCCCGGAGCGGATAGAAGATCTCCTCCTCCACACTCGTCTCTTTCGGTCGAAAACAAGTTTTTCTCCTCGGGAACTAAACTCCCTCATCGGGAAGATGGACGCAATGGCAAACCTCGTCCCCTACGGCCGATGGATGGTAAGACCACTCCACCACCACCGCATCGACAACCCGGCAATCAATCGGGACCGTCCAGACAAGCAAATTCCCTTCAGTCCCGACTTTCCACTAGATTCCCTCCTTTGGTGGTCAGATGTCACCAACCTCACGAAGACACAACCCCTCCACGAACCACATCCCGACATACTCATCTTCACGGATGCTTCGAGAACCGGCTGGGGTGCCCACCTTGGCACACAAGAAACCTCGGGCCTCTGGCCACCGACCTGCACGGACCACATCAACTCCCTCGAGCTTCGAGCAATCCTACTCGCTCTACAACATTTTCTTCCCAAAATCAGAAACAAGACAATACAAGTCCAGTCCGACAACACAACGGCCCTAGCCTACATCAAGAAAGAAGGAGGAACGAAATCCAGATCTCTCCACCACCTGACTTCGGAAATTTTCAACCTCTGCATACCGCACAACATCACTCTCCTTCCTCTTCATATCCCAGGCAACAGGAATGTAATTGCCGATTCCCTCTCACGCCGCAAACCTCCGACGAGCGAATGGTGCCTCAAGAAATCCATCTGCGAATCTCTCTTCACCATCTGGGGCACTCCAATGATCGACCTATTCGCCACGAGGCACAATGCCACACTTCCCCTCTACATAAGCCCGATTCCGGACGAAACAGCAGTAGCAGTAGACGCCCTGACGTTTCCATGGCACAACCTGTTCGCCTACCTCTTCCCTCTCTTCAAACTCCTCCCTCAAGTTCTTCTAAAAATCCAAGAAAGCCAGAGCTTATTCCTGCTCATAGCCCCCCTCTGGCCATCGGCACCATGGTTCCCACTCCTTCTAGAACTTCTAGTCGACATTCCAAGAAGTCTACCTCCTCAACCAGATCTTCTGTCCCAACAGAAAGGAACAAAGCTTCACCCGAACGTATCCAACCTCAACCTACACGGGTGGCTACTATCATTAAACTCCTCAAAAAGGCTGGAATTCATCAAGAAGAGGCCGAACGCATCGCCTCAAAGGCAACAAGAGATTCCACTAACCGGATGTATGACAGCCACTGGTCAAAATGGATTCGTTGGTGTATCACAAAACAAGCTAATCCAATCAACCCCCCTCTTCACACCCTCCTAAAATTTTTTAGAGATCTGTTCAACATCGAAAAACTCAAAGGCTCTACAATACTAGTATACCGGTCGGCTCTAAACACCGTCTTCAAGGCCGCCAACAACACCAACTTATTTGACGACTACCGAATCTCGGCACTATTACGCTCATACGAGAATGAAAGACCCACTACCAGAAGATCAATAACAGACTGGGACCTTTCACTCGTCCTCCAGTTCCTAATGGGTGAACCATATGAACCCCTTCAGGACACCTCCCTTCATTTGATGACCCGCAAGACGGTCTTTCTTGTCACTTTAGCTGCCAGCCTTCAGAAATCTAAGCCCTCTCAGCAGATCCTGCATACTGCATCTTCGGCCCCAACTTCGCCTCTGTCACGCTATACCCAAGATCAACATTCAGAGCTAAAACACAGAAACCTTCGGAACCACCGAAACCAATCACCTTTACAGCTCTATCCACCTTAGTTGGAAACGAACCTGAACGCCTTCTATGTCCAGTCAGAGCCTTACGCTTCTACCTAGCCCGGACGCGTCATGAAGACATCCGCCGAGGAAGAAACCAACTCTTTCTCCCAGTTGATCCCCAATCTGGCGAAACATCAGCTGCCATGGTATCAAGATGGATTAAGAAAACAATCGAAGCAGCATATGAGAAACTCCGAATGAGAGCATGAGAGTGACGGCGCACGAAGTGAGAGCTGTCTCCACATCATGGGCTCACCACAACGCCATTCCAATAGAAGAACTCTTAGCAGCAGCGTCTTGGCGCCATCAATCGACCTTCACCTCCCACTACCTGAGGGATATGTCAAGAGAAGAATCTGGACTACACCGGCTGGGACCGATCGTCGCAGCCAGAACTGTGGTCAACCCCCCATTAAGCACTCAGAACACAGAAGCAAGCCATCCATGAAGGAAGCAAGCCACCCAGATGGAAGCAAGCCATCCAGAAGGAAGCAAGACCCAAACAACGGTCCTTTTCAGGACCACCAAACCCTACGAAATAGACCAACTTCCTGTTGCCATCTGTTCTGAATAAAGTGCAAAATTTT
>JAHWFP010002194.1:0-17035 GCA_023313725.1 Lithobius niger | reverse complement strand
TTTGTACTCATTTTTAAAATAATTTTTATTTATAATGTTCCAGTTTAAAGTTGTTTCAATATTCATTATTTCCAAATCTTGATAAATCTCTTTACTGTGTTTTGCTTTGTTGTCTTTGAAGAGTACTTTAATTGCTTTATTTGTTATTTTTTGTACTTGTTCTATAATACTATTTGAAGTTGTTCCATATATTGTAAGCCCATAACTTATATTTGACATAATAAGTGCATCAAAAATCATTTTCTTATTTTTTTTGTTCAATTTATCTTTTAAATTATACATTATTGGTATAATTCTCCTTAATTTGCGAACTAGTCCTTCAACATGTACGTAGAATTTCCAGTGTTTATCTAATTCAATTCCTAAGTACCGTACATTGTTAACTTTTGTAATTTTTTTGCAGTCGCAATTACTTTCACAATTTTTTTCACATGTTGAAATTGTTCCTGGTTCCTCTTGCATATGTGATGTTACTACCGGTAAATAGCAAGTTTTCTCGTTATTTAATATCAAGTCATTTTCTCGTAAATAAATTTGTATAATATCGAAATCTTTTTGTAGATTTTGTAACATTTGTTTACTATCATTATTAATCGATAACATGAATATATCATCTGCGTACAGTGTTATATATGTTTTCCAATTTATATCTGAAATATCATTAATGTAGATTAAGAATAATAAGGGCCCCAACACAGAACCCTGAGGTACACCATACTCTACTTTTGTCCATCGACTGTTATTATCACCAATTCTTACACTGCATTGTCGCCCTGTAATATAGCTATAATTATGTTATATATTTTACCTCTTAATCCATTTTTATAGATTTTTTTCAATAATATATCTTTTGCCAGAGTATCAAATGCTTTTGTTAAATCTATTAAAATTGCTCCAACAGCTTTTCCTTCATTTAATGCTCTACAGACATTATTGTTTATGTTTTCAAGTGCATCAATGGATCCAATTCCTTTCCTATATCCATATTGATTGTTGTTTAATATGTTAAATTTTTTAAAAAATTCTTCAATTTTTGTTGCAAAGAATTTTTCAATAATTTTATTTAGTACAGGCAACAGTGATATTGGTCTATAATTATTTGGGTCATGTACATTTCCTTTTTTATAAATTGGTCTTATGATTTGTTTTTTGAGACTGTCAGGCCAAATTTCGGTTTCAATAATGCTGTTGATTAATATTGTCATGAATTCACAGGTTTTTTCCTTTGTTTCAATAAAATGCTCCATCATAAATCCATCGTGTCCGCATGATTTTTTTATTTTTATTTGATTTATAATTTTTAAAATATCATATTTATTTGCTTCAATTATACCCATTGTATGCTTGATGGCACTACCATTTGTCAAATTTTCTCTCATAGTCCTCAATCTATCATAATTTGTTTTTTTGTTTTTTTTTCAGTTTAGTTTTTATATTTGGTATTTGTTTTTCAAAATGCTCAGAAAACTTTTCACATATATTAGATGTTTTCTCCTTAAAGTGGGTTTCAAAATGTTTTTCTATATTCATGACTTTCCCATTATTTCCAATAATTTGATTAATTTTATTCCATACCTTTTTCCCATCTTTTTTATACTTTTCAAAATAACTACCATAGTAATTTTCCTTTGCAATTTTAATTTTTTTCTCAACATCCTTTTTTAGATTTTTATATTTTTCAAAATGGTCCTTAACGTTGCTACAGTTGCGTTTGTTTTCTTTTTTTATGAAATTCCACATACAATTTTTTTCATTGATAGCTGTAATCAGTTCATCACTCATCCAGTCTTTTCGGAACAATTTTTTATTTTTATTTTTTTTTGTTTCCTTCCCAATTGATCTATTATTGCAATAAATTTTTGAGATAACATCCTCAATTTTGGTATATATTTCATTAGGATCTTTTAATTTTTTTAGTTCCTCCCAGTTTACTGTTCTTAATTGGTTAACAATATTTTTATGTAAATATTTATATGTTATTTTATCATTTTCTATTATATTTCTTTGTGCCTCTTTTTTGATCCAGATTTCAAGAACTGTAAAATAGTGATCTGCAGGTTTAACCGTAATAACCACACCTTTGCATGCTAATGTGTTTAATTTTGTAAACATTAAATCTAAACATGATTTTGTTAATTTTTTGTTCATTATTTCTTCCCTTGTAGCGGTGACAATTTGTTGATTGTATCCAAAGTACGCAATTAAATTTTCAAATTTAATTAAATCTTTTTTTTCACTCTCATTCTGTGTTTCTATAAGAGTATTAAAGTTAAAATCACCCAAAAAAATTTTGTTTGTTTCCTTAATTTTCTCCTTTTTTTTGAGTAATTTCTTTAGCTCTGCGATGTAGTTATTACGATTAGACGCAGGTTTTCTATAACAAGTTATTACATTAAATTTTTCTTCATTTATACTTGTAACCATATCGACTGCATCATTTCCATCAATTGTGATATATTCACAAGATATATTTCCTATTTTACCTGTTTTAACAAAAACCATAATACCTCCTCCATTTTGAAAATTTCTACATACTCCATATCTTGTATATTCATTTAGATTATAATTAGTCATTTCATGTTCTTTCAGATTTGTCTCCGTAAGTGCAATTATGTCCCACTTCACTTCACTATTCTCCAAGTAAATTAAAAGTTTGTCCCAGTTTTTCCTACAACTTCTTAACTTCACATGAATACATCTTACAATACGCTCTTCTTCTTCAGTAACTACGTTTTCTTTGTATTTTTTGAAGTCTTCAAATACATCATTATGTATTTCACTTTCCTGCTCCATTTGTTTTTGTGTTGTCTTCCTCGTTTGTAAGCGTTTTTTTCAGTTTCTCTAAATCTTCTTCACTCTTTAATTTATGAACATGCACTTCTTTTTCATTTTTTCTCAGATGTATCCTACCTTCTCTGAACCATATGAATTTGAATTGTTTTCTCAGTTCTTGTTTTGTTTTCCACATTAATGATTTGTAGAATGGTGTAATATGCTCATTTACATATATTTTGTTATCACTTCCGCCTTCAAAAACATCTTTGTTTGTTATATTTCTTTTTTTACTTTTCAGCCAGTCGTCCCTATACTCTCTACATTTGAACTGAATGAGTATGGTTTCAGGTTTGTCTTTTTTTTTAGTTGGCAATCTATGTACTTTGTCGATTTTCCAATCTTCAAAATTTTGTATATGCAACACATCAACAAGTCCATATATAGTTTCCTTTATATCTTCATTTTTGGTGTTATCAACACCATATATTTCTATATTTTTGTTTCTCGAATATTGTTCAGCTTCGTGTTGGCTTTGCTGCAATACTTTTAATGTTGTTTTTATTTCTGTTGTTTTTTCTATTTCTTCTTTTTGGTTGTTACCAATCACTTCTTCTAGTTTTTCTAATCTTTTTAGTAGATCACTGTTCACACGTTTTATTTCTTTGTTTTCTTTCCTCATTTCTTCATACTGCTCTTCCATAAACTTCATCCCTTCAAGAATTTTTTCATTGTCTTTTTTCAGATCCATTAAAGTTCTTTCTATTCTTGCAATGGCTAAGTCTCTGTCGTCCGTAATTGCGTTATTTCCTTCATTTTTTCCTTTATTTTGTGTCTTCAGTGTTTCATCTTCAACGTGATCTTCTTCGTCCCCCTCACTTTCATTGTCATTTTCTTTGTCATCTGTTGTCATATGTTCTCCGTCCTCATTTGTCTGCGAATTTGTCCTTCCCTTCCTGCACCTTTTACATTTCCATTCTTTTTTCTTTTTCCCATGGCTTTTACTGTATTTGATGCAAGTCCGGCACAGACATAATGGTATTTTCCCTTGCAGTTTGCACAATTTATAAAATCCCCTTCATTCACCTTTATTACATTTTCGCACTCTTGACATCTTGCCACGCTCATTTTTTATCTTCACTTTGCGAAAACTACTTTTGTGTATTCCAGACGTAAATTTTCACAACACAATCACTCGCTCTCAGCTGTCGTCATTTGCGCAACATAATACACGGTCTTCATGACGTCATTTGCGATTTCGTCGCGTTTCAATTTTCGATTCACCCTTCGTTTCAAAATTTCGATTGAGCAATCCTCGCAAACTATCCGTCTGATCTTCTTGCGGCTCGTCTTAAAACACTCACCCATAGTTCATGTTCTTGCTCATCTTATCCGTTTCACTGGCTTCGCTAGTTTTCCATTACAAATGGACAATTCTCCTCCCTCGAAGAAATGCTTGCGTGGCAGGTCGGCCGTGTACAAATGACGTAAAATGATAAAAATAATAATAATAATAATAATAATAATGTTTATTAACAGAAAGAAAGCACGAAACTCGACTGAGTTTGTATATGCTGAATTAAAAAATCAATATTTACACAAATTAATATGCACATTTGTATATAGGACCATTTACGTATAACACATAGCATTTAGCACATATAATACTAGTAAGTAACAAAAACAAAAATTTAAAATTTAAAACTAGAAGTAAAATTAAAATTAGAACAACTTTAGTCAAAACCCTAAAAGACAATATAATCAGTTAAAATTTAGCTACATTGATAAAATCCACTTTTTTATTTCTTTTTTCATACCTGATGTATGTTTAATATTTCTTAGTTTTAATGGTATGGTAATAAAAACAGTTGGTACAACATATCCCAATCCTCTTTTACCATACGAGTTTCTCCATTGAGGTACTTTAAGCCATTCAGCCAATTCTCTTCTATCTCTCAAGACTGGTTCCTTAAATTCATATTTAAAGTAATTTCTTTGTATAATACAATTATAAACCATTTGTTTAACTGTCATTAATTTATATTGTTTAAAAAGCATTGTCGTATTTTGTCCGACTTTTTCCGAAAAGAGTGCTTTAATTGCTTTGTTTTGTATTTTCTGTAATTTATCAATATATCCGTCAGTAGTAAATCCGTAGATGCTACAGCTGTATCTAATTATTGAATTTATCCAACTTTCAAACAGAATTCTTTTTGAAGCAATATTTAGGAAGTCTTTAATTTTATACAACATTGGTATTATTTTTCTAATTCTTAATACTAGGTTATCAATATGTTTTAAAAATTTCCAGTTTTCGTCGATTATCATACCAAGGTATGCATAGTCAACCACTGTTTCCAACTTTTTGCACGAACAATTATTGTTTATCATTCGACAATCGATTTTAGCATAATAATAATATAAAACACTTTTCAACACTGAACATGGATGGTGGACGGAAGGGGTGTGAGCCACTGACACCGCACCAATGTTACAAAAAGGGAAAACAGACGTGTTCAAAGTGACAATGGTTAAGTTGGCCTATTTAGGAATTTTGTAAGCGACTCAGTAAAGAGCTTTAGACGGAAACCAGACTCCATACACATCGTACTACTGTAGAACTAAGGGCATTCCAAATTGGGATGACCCGAACCGAGAAAAAGTTTTTCCTACAGTCCAGGCGTGAACTCTGTACAGCCAGTTTCCATGGGTGCCCACGTGTGGCATGTAGATTTGCAACCCTGTCGAAGAATGGAAGGTCCTCTTGAATAAGCCGTGTAAGATTTTATAGGTTAAGATAAGATCACACATCAGTCTTCTTAGTTCGAGGAGCTCCAGACCAGTACTCTCAAATTGTTCAAGATGATTAAAGGAGCGAAAGCCTGGAAGTCCCTTGGTGAATTTGCGTTGAACAGAGTTACTGCGGTCAATATCTCTTAGTAGGTAAGGCGTGTTCCAAGAGAGGACGCACGATTTAATATTTGTACTAAACCAGTTGCCTAGGTCTCTCACATCGCCGACTTTTGGCAGAAAAACGTTATCCAGGTTATATTAAACATAAAGGTCACGTGTGCCAGTAAAAAAGGAGTGGCCAGAGGAAGTTGTCAAAGCTCAGACCAGGCTTCTATCACCCCAATTTCATCTGAAAGTTCTAGTGAGGCGTGATTTTTCCCATTAGCGCAGCCAATTTTTAGATCGTCTGCAAACCTATACCCATAGGTGTTTAAATTTTCAAACCGCAGATCGTTAAGATAAATGACGAAAAGGAGAGGACCGAGTACCGATCCCTGCGGGACCCCGCAAGATACTACTCTGCTTTTAGATGGAGAGCCCTCAACAAAGACCCACTGGGAACGATCTTTCATAAGAGCAGCTAAACAGATTGCAAGTTCACCATCAATACCACACCCCCAGATCTTGTATAAAAGCTTTAGGCATATCACAGGGTCAAAAGCCTTTTTTAAATCGAAGTAGATAGTCTCGCAGTGGCCACCAATGTCTTGGACCTGAGTCCAATGATCGAGAACGGATAGAAGCTGGAGGGTAGAAGGTATTCCTGGGAGGAAGCCAAACTGGTCACGATTTAGGACGGACTGTCCTTCGAGGAAACCGAGGGTAGAGTCCCATACAATTTTTTTCCATCATTCTGCATACCACACAAGTCAAAGAGATTGGGCGATAATTTAAGGGGTCGGATGGTGAGCCTTTCTTATAAACCGGCACCACATTTGCAATGCTCCAGACCGTTGGAAGTTTTCCCTGGACAAAAGACAAACAAAAGAGTTTCGAGAGTGGATAGCTCACTTCTCGAGCAATCTGTTTGAGTAGATGAGCCGAAAGACCATCAGGTCCACGTGAAAAACTATCTTTTAACTTCTTGATTGCCCTTTGCACATTTGTTTGTGTGAAGGAGACCAAGGCACATGGTCGCTGCAATTTACATTCTGTGAAACTGGTATCGACTTGTTCTCGCCATCAGTTACACAGTTTGCAGCGAAAATAAAACTTAAGACCTCTGCTTTCACGGTATTATCCGTGATAAATGTATCACCATCCTTAAAGGGTGAAAGAAGTCTCGAAGATTTAGTTTTTGTGCGGTAGAATTTAAATAGAGCGGCGTGGTTTACACCACGGATAGTCTTTGCTTCCTGGTCACTCCGCCACCTTTCTACAGTTTTAGCGTAAAGTTTGCGGATGTCATCGTACCTTATCCGTGATTCTAGGTTAGGGTGGAGCTTAAGATGCCTCCAGAGTTTAAGCTTTCAGCAGTTTAATTTCATAATGGATCGGGGGAAATCTTGACCTTTTTTCGTGGAGAAATACCATGTTGGGTTTCCCGAGAACAGTTTATATGAGAAAGTAGAATTTTCAGGAAGCAGGTCCATGCTGGTTCAATATCGTAGTGGGCAAGGAATATTAAATTATCCCATCTCAGGTCCCTAAGCGAAGCCTTAAGCTTGACCATGTTCAGTCTGTCCAAAGATCCAAGACCGTGGCCCCTTTTGAAAGTAGGATTTCCCTGTAGCCTGGTGTTTAGCCAGAAGGAGCCCATCGAGTAATCTCTGTTTCCGAAATGAGCGCCGACATAAAGATAAAAAATCAGGTTTCCCTCGTGTTTAAAAATTAGTTCCAAGATGTTTTCACCACGGGTTGGCTCATCGACAAGTTGGACACAGCCTAGAGAATCGATAAGATCCAAAAAGAGTCAATGATGGGGTTCGCTGGCACAGTTTCTTTTCCAACTGACTCTCGATAGATTAAAGTCCCCCAAAATGAGGATGGAATGCCCAAAATTCACCGAATCCGTAATAAAACTGCAGAGGTTAATAAGAGCCTGATCCACTCTACTATCCAGTAGAAAACAGAGGGTACAGGTAAGTTCATATTCCGGCAAAGAGAAGACAATAGCCTCACAATCTGAAGACTCTGCAACTACTATGAGAGGAGCGCAACATGGTGCAGGATCAACAGTCCACCTCCCCTACTTCCACGATCCCTTCTAGCAACCCCATATTAGTGTGAAGGTCGGCGATCATCGAGTCTGTTATAGAATCATGTTGTATAACTCCACAACCAGAATCAGGTCGTAAAGACTACGTCCAACCAACTCAAGGAAACATCTCAGGTTTGCAACCACGCTCCGGGCGTTAAACAAAACAAATGTTAAATTAAATTTGCTTAAGGAATGACAATTTAAAACAGTGGGCATTTCCGTGTTTAGCACGGAGGGTTTTTCTGATGCATGTGGAGTTTGTGAAGTTCCTGTTGGAGACAAAGTTTTCCTCTCTGGGTAAGGTGCATGTGGTCCCTTGCTATAAGCGTGTTGTCTCTGAGAATGGATTCGTCGATTTACACAAAAGTAAGATTATTGTCTACACACATTTGCCTAAGCAACGAATTGTATGAACTACGATCATGTCAGAATCATGATTATATTTACCGAGCCGTGGGAACAGCCCAACAAAAAAGATACTAGCTTTTGGGTATGCAGTTCGTAGCGATACCACATCATCTGCCAAGTGTGATACGATTCTGTTTGGGGGGTCTTTACCAATGTTGATCGTTCCCGCACAAAGGATGAAGGTTTCGTCGCCTTCATAATGGCTAATAACCTCAGGACATTTAGCTTGGAAGCCTTGGACAGTGAGACCTGGATATGTCCATGTACATGATCCAGAAGGTCCACTAACTTGAAGGTTTCTTACGTTTGAGTCCCCCACGATGGTCGAACGTTTGTCCCAGACTGTTTCTTGAATTTCATATTCCCCGGCACAAGGTTTTTTGTAGCCTGGGGAGCACTTTCAGGAATCTTATAAGGAAAGCTTTCGTGATGTATAGTTTGATTCTTGGCAGAGTTCTGCTGGTTGCACAGCCGTGCTACATATGTTATGTTCACATCTGGAGAGGATTTTACAGCATCAATGTTCGTAGTATCTGAGTCCAGGTCGCATGTTATGTGTTTAGGTCTCTTTCCTCTGCCCCTTTTGAGTGCAACATTCCTAAACCTGGTCGGAGATAATTTCATTTCTGGTCTTCGATCTTGTACTACTGTTGCCTGTTTGGGTCAACATGGGCTGAACTAAGTTGTAGATCTCCAGTTTTGGAAATATTCAGTTTGAGCACTGCGTTCACCGTGTTCGCTGATTTTTTTAACTGCAGTAGTATTGGTGATTTCAGCTTCCAGGGGATCAGTTTGTACCTCTACGCTTGTTCCAGATACATGTTTGTGATTAGATGGTTTTTCCTCCTTACTAGCTTTGAGCCGTGAAAACGAGTTTGCTGAGTATTCCTCAAAGATGTGACTTTGCAGCTTAAAAAAAATCTGCGGACCAGACTTCAAAACTAGCTTTAAAGATCGAAAACTTTTCTTCCAGTGCCTGAACAATTTTGTGTGTTATGTTTTCAACCTTGAGATTAAGTTCGGCTAGGTCAAGGTCCTTTTCAAGACTGAAGTCTTCCAACTTGTTTAGGAGCTGTGAAGAGGGATTGTGTAAGAAAAGTAGCTAAGCAGAGGCTGATGAATTTACCAGAATGTTCGGGGTGCTTTCCGTTTTGGCACAGTACTGCAGAGTGTGCTGAGTCCATCGTATAAGAAGTGATGACTGGAAAGTGTCAAAGTACATAGTTTGGCGTCTGCAGGCAATTGGCTTTTCTTGGACTGCTGTTATCTCCGAAGTACATGTTATATCTGGGGTACTTAAAATGGACGTCATTTTCAACAATGCAAAGGAACACATGGATATGTCCAGTTTTCTTGTCAACTGTTACAACTGTTAAAAACACTGTTAAAAACTGTTAAAAAAACCTAAAGGACGGTAAGGCACAGAATCCTCAACCTCCTCTCGCGTTTGGGAACACACTAAAGAGAAAGGAAGAAAAAAATTCTTCCCTCCCTCCTCAACCTTCCTAGTCTCGAACCAACGAATTTCACAGGAGGACCAAGATGGCTGCCTCCTTTCTGCAAACGAAAACAGAGTCCAAGATCGTCGAAAACTCGCCAGCCAAGTCATTACACTTACTCGAGCATGTTTCCAAGTGGTACTGGGCAGTTTAGACAGCAGATATAATCACACAAGGCCTCCCCTGTGGCCGCAGGACAGGAAAGTCCGCACTCAAATCGGGAGCAAAACGGTTGCTGTTTCTGCTGGTGTTGGATCTACGGTCCATGGTGTACAATATTCCCTACTGTACATTTGTTGCATCGCTTTCTCTTGATTGAATCTATTTCTGCCAGCTGAAAAGAACCAATTAGCTGTGTCACTGGCAATGTTAAGATCAAAAACCATTTAAGTGCAAATAAAATTACACAATTGTGCTTTTTTTTGTTGCCTAATTATGACGTGGGAATTACTTCAAAATGTCTCAGCCATGTAAACAATTAGTCATCCCCAAATTGATTACTTTGTATGACCCTTGAGAATCCTGGGGAAACACATAAGACATGAGCTGAGTAAATCGTTTGAAATATATTTCAAAGAAACAGTATAAACACTGGGCGGTATTAGAGATCAAAAACCATTTCAGAGCAAATAACATGAAACGATTGTGACGTTTTTCGTTGCTTGATAATGACATGGGGATTGATGTAATAAACCTGGGGAAGGGCGAAACGGTCAGCCCGATATGACGGGGCACCTGGGGTAGAGTCGCACTAAGGGGTAACTCCTACAGGACAGTTACTCCAGGGCAACTACTGCCCCAGGATAGGTAATGCTTTGGAAAACGTTCAGAGACTATGGGATGCACCGTGGATCGTTGTTGACCTGACTGACTATATCATTCCCTATTATATGATAAACGACAAATAAAGTAAACTAAGGCATTATTATGGGGACTGTATATTCTCTGTGTCACACTGGCCGAGCTGGCAAGTTCTGGACATGGAAACAGTATAACGGGGAACAATTTCCATAGTCAGTTTGGCAAAACATAATGACATAACAAGTCATGAATTAAAATAGCTGGCCTGTGCGGAATTAGGGCTTAAGATCTCTTTTGATTTATAGAATGGGAAAGTTACGACTTACAGTTTGGCTTCTATGCCCGGAGAATGGGCAAACCTTCCAATCTGGTGTAGATCCAGGGAGTTGCCATCGAATCTGGTCTCCACAACAGTCATGGCTAATGATTAGGACATAGATACCACATAGAAGAGGCATAAACACTATTTCTTCCAGGCTTTTGTAATACAATGGTCAAGAAAATTTAACTCCAACCAGAGTCATGATCCTGCTAGTCAGGAAAAACAGGAATCCAAGAACAAGACGGATAACAATGACATACAAGCATGCCCATAACAATGGACAACCATAGGCAACAAAAAAATGCAGTAAAGGGCATAACCAGGGAAAAACTTATCAGCACTATATTAGATGGACAGCAGGGAGTGACAGCAAGGGCAACAGCACCAGATGAAATCTGCCTGACAAGGATTACTTCAAAATATCTCATCCATGTAAACTATTAGTCGTGACTTGTATTACCCTCAAGAGGCCTGGGAGAAATACACGTAAGACATGAGCTGAGTAAATTGTTAGAAATGTATTTAAAAGAAAAAGTTTAAGTCCTGAGAGGGATTACGATCAAAAGCCAGTTCAAAGCATATAAAATTACACAATTGTGACTTTTTTTGGCCTAATAATCACGTGGGGATACTTCAAAATGTTACAGTCATGTAATAGGTGCATTGTACTGGGTTTCCATTTGAACTCTGGGTATTTAAAAACAAAATATTGGTAACATAGGAATTTTACCCTATGGGTTAAAGCAGTTGCAAATGGGACTAAGTGCAAGTTTAACCAAAGTTGCATGAATTGTGCTTATTGTATTCAAATAAATAGACATAAATCGATGGAAATAATGTTAGGGAAAATTGAAAATAAGCCAACAGCGAAATTCATGGAGGATGTGGCCATAGCGATTAAGGTGCTATGCAAGTGATCTGGGGGCGAACTGGGTAGCCGGTTTGAATCCGGTTCATGCCACTCCAACGAAACGTGAGTGCATAAAGGTGGCTTACTGAACTACGTTATTTCTTGTGTATGATTTTCGCTGTTGGCTTATTTTCAATTTTCTTTAATATTGTATTCAAAAACAGTTTGAAATGTACTGTGCCTGATACGCCGATCCCTACAGCATCACTAGATAACCAAGATTTTACAACTGTTTGGTAGTTGCATAATTGAAGTAAATACGTTTAGTAGATGGCAGCATGAGTCCTGATGCCTTGTGCAAGAGTTAAAGTTAGAAATAGTAAAATGATTTGAAGCAGATGGTTTAGTGTTTATGCAAATATGATAGAAAACATTTTTGCTATGCAAATTGTATCCAATTATGTACAGACAGAAAACAGTTAGTGAAAGATAATTTAAAGAATCCAAAAAATTAGAAGTTGAAAAAATTAAATGCAGCAATCAAAAGTCACAGATTACAGCATTAAGGTAAAAATGCAAAAGAAAAAACTGAAAAAAAGTTGAAAAAAGCTACTTCAGTATTAAAAAAGCGTAATATCCTGAGCCTACTAAAACAGCCTAGATATAGTAAATCATAGCCTTGTAACATTATTGACCTAAAATAAAAGAATAGAATTTAACCATACAACAAAATTGCACACTTCGGAAGAGCAATCTTAAACACAATCACAGAGAAACCGGAGTGAAACACATGATGATTTTTTTACTGAGATGATTTTTTTTTGTTCCAAATCAGTTTGGAATACTGATTTGGAAAGAAAACACAATTGTTCACCTAATAAGACCATCAATTTATTTACTTAGCTCAGTGCTCTGAAAGAAGGTGTTTTAAAAGGGATAGGCCAAGAATTGCACATGTATACACATGCCTTTAATACACTTGGCTTCCTTTGCATGACGACCCAAGGAAATTGTGACATCAGTTTGTCACATGCAAACCTAACATACACTCAAGATGCCAGATGCTACTAATCTCGCAACTAGCCAGGTTAGCCTGTACAACAAATCCTGTAAAATTTATTTACACTTTAACATGTTCAGAACGTCTTATGAATCTAACGTTAGTTTTATTTTTGCCTGACGTATTGCAGTGATCATTTTGCATGCGTACTTTCAAGGTAAATTTCTTGTACAGTTCGTTTGTGTCCTTTAATATCAAATCTGAAATTTATACTGCAAATAAATCCTCTGCATAGCTTCTGCCTTGCCATGCCAAAGATGATGCATTGTGGCGATAAATTGTGAATTAAAAATTCCCTAATTCAGAAAAGGCAAAAAACGCCTGTAGGGCCAAGATAAATGTAGCACAGAAGGTTTGATTCCGATCTGATATTTTTAAAGAAATTACATGGGCAGACAGGTGGACAATACAGTTTCAAAGTCTAATAGTAAAAATATCGCTTTGTAAAACAGTACGTTTTGGTCCTATCTCACTAACGTTAACACGTGAAAAAATAAATAAATGAAAATTAATAATAAAAGTAACACAACTTTGGATATCTAGTAAAGTATAACACCCATCTATCTTTGCCCGGAATAAACCAGGATTTGATTTAGTCTGGGTAATCAAGAAAGCATCAAGGAGAGTTAGTCATCAGGAGGATAAATTAAAAACAAATGCCTCATTAAACTGTAATTAGTATTTTGATATAATTTTTTTACGGGTTTGGATCAAAATACTTTCTACATACTTACAATATGTGAGTAATTTTAAACTTTCCAATATAGCATATAATATACAGTTTTAAATGTGTTTGAATTTCTGATTCAAGGTGAATTCTGGCAAACAATTTTTGCACGCAAATGTAACTACTTTTTCATATTGTTCCACCAAGATTTTTTAAAAAGAACAGGGAGTCAATCTCTGTGTTCCGGGTAAGTAAAATAATTTGTGAACAGAAGTAAACGGACAATTTGCACCCAAGTTTCATTAATCCTGACTTTACGAGCTCTTTTGTTTTTTGAGCGTGCGACTCTTCTGTTCTAGCAGCTTGTTTCTCTAGTCTAACTTTTTTCCGCCCCTCCGTTTACCATTCGAGACTCATTTTCTTAATAATAGGTCGCTTCTCTAATCTAGCTTTTTTCTCCTGTGGACACATCGCAGCCCGTCTTTTCCTTTCCAACATTCTCTCCTAACTTTTCTCTCGATGTACCAAATGTCAGAATTCTCCAACTTTTTCTACAGTTTTCTAATAGGATGGCTCACCGCCCCACTTTCTCCCTCTCCTTGGTTTTTTGTATTGTTCAATTCGTCATAGTGACCAATAGCTAACGTATCTGTACCGTTACCCAAGATAAAACGTTTATCATCATAAAGTGATAGTAGGGATTTTGAAACCTTAACGGTGCTTACTTCGTGTCCCACACTAGAGATTTTTGTCGAAACTCCCTTAACTGGGGATGTTGTTTTTTAAAACTGATTCGTAGTCCTCAAAGTCCAGGTGCTTTTTTCACGAACACTTTCTGAATCCCCTAAGCTTTTTTCTTAGTTACTGTTTTCAGATATTTGATCGCGCACATTTTTTACCGCAACCATACAATAGTTGTACGTTCCATTAGTTAACATTATTACTACTGTGTTCCTATGGAGCTGTATGCCCAATTATGCTAAGTTCATCCGTGAGAACCAGCCCAGCCACAATCCTGTAGTGACTCTTTTATACTCTGCTTAGCCCTCTAACCATACTAGAAGTAAATAATTTAATGTTACTTCAGGTCGTACATCAATGTGTGCTCCAACTTCAGTCTCTTTTAGTATATATAATTTATGCTAGGAAGTACTTCTACTTTTACCTATTTTGAGCGTCTTCATCAGAAATAACTTGATTTCAATTAAGCATTACTTAAACCGACAAATTATTGTGTGAAAATGGCACCTAGGCTCTTCAGTAACACAGTCCTGCTCCGACTAGGCTACAAACGTGTGAACATTGCCTGCTCATTACTAGCGTCTCTGGCCTACGTTTACTCTTGGCCTGGCATTCCATTACATGGCCTACTTTCTGAAAGAACATTTAAAAATTCACTATTCTTTAGTTGGCTAATGTTGTATTTTATGCAAGTTTATTCACATTAATTTTATGGACCTTGTGTTATGAGCTGCTATCGGTTTATTACCTAGAAAAACCCTTATGTTGTGTGTTTTTTGATGTATTAGACTTTGTTTGCATTTTTAAAAGATTTACATGTACAAGGTCTAATAGAGTTAGTGCCAAAAGAAATGTATTTGAATACAAACCAAAATGGAATAACGAATACTACAAGTGCCATAAAATATAATGTCTGTGTCAACGATTTCTCAAGTTATTGGTGCAGGTCGCTGTTTAATGCTCACTGATTTTACGAAACAGTGTACTTGTCATGAGAATGACTATCAAAAACAGCAACAGAATTTTTCAGCTGTAGAAACAGTTACAACCTAACAAAATCCGACCAAGTCGTCGACGTGCCATTAAGCCTCAATCCCCCCCCCTAACAAAATGTTGTATCAGGAAGAGTTAAAGTGGTGGAAATCCAGCTACTCAAATACTATCCACTTCATTAGTTGTATAACAGAATGCATAGCCTTCCTGAGACGACATTGGACTTACGAACATAGTAAAGAAGAAACGACTCCAGTTCCAATAAAGTAGAGGTCATCATTTCTAACAACTTAAAATTTTTTTTAAAAAGTCCAATTTTATCGGGGGGAGGTCAAAATTGATTTCTATTGCTGACTGAAAATAAACACACACCTTTAAAGTTCTGCAATTAGTTCCTGGATGCTCTGTTACTATGGGGGGATCAAAAATCTTTAGATAGACCCAGCTCAGCTGCCCCTCTGCACGTGCTCCAGTGTACACAGACCCTCTATAAATGATGGTACGGTGTTAGCCAGGCATATACTTCTCCTCTCAATATATCATGGTGGTGACTCAAGAGGGGAGGTTGGGTGGGTTTACAAGTTGTGTATATTTTCACTTAAGCAATAGAAACCTTTTTTGAACATACCCCTGGTAATATTGAGCTTACCACTTCCGGCAGGAAAATATACACTGACTGTAAATTTCTTTATTTACAGTTGACCTCATCAATCATTGGTGGCGGGCACCACATGATGGGTTCCCAAGGGCATGAGCCGGGCTCCCATTGAGACAGTTTTTCTGGCAGATTTCAATGCGCTGAGGCTATCTCCAATTAGTCTCGGCTGATTTATGCGCAAAGGCTATCTGCAGTGGGAAGGAACGTTTCATTGCCAAAGCGAGTCAGTAAGGATGTTCGGGGCGAGTTTCAATTGCTGAAGAGAAGAAGAGGGGATATGTTTTGGGGGTAATGGCTTACCTTGTTGGACAGAACTCTTCAGTGTTGAACTGTCGGTGGAGTTGGTCCAATTTCGGGGTTGGTTGTGCCATTTCATGAAAGTTTTACGCCGTGAGAATGCTATGTTCCCATATTGGGTGTAGTGGGTCCTCGCTAACAGTCAGGCTAATTAATAAACAAAAACGTATTGTTAAAAGTTAAAAGTAAGGGTATAAAAGTCAAAACCTGTAAGGAACACGGACAAGCTTTGACTGTAAGGTTCTAGGTGTCAAATTTGGCCAGTAAGACGCTGCTAAGCATTAGACCCTTACTACCCGGTTTTTGACGAACACCTGTCTGGAATCATCCTATAAAGACCCATGAGATGAGCCAATGATAGTGGGGGTGTGGGTTTTCTACTTTGCTTTAGGTTGACATTTTTTTTCGGTTTGATAACATGGCAGCGATTCCAAGCAAGACAACCTGTTACAAGTGTAAGTATGTATGCCCATTCTGTCTGAGTTACTAAGTCATTAATAAATAGACATAATTTACTGGAAGTAATATTAAGGAAAATTGGAAATTAGCCAACAGCGAAAATCGTACACTAGAAATAAAGTTTTTCAGTAAGCCACCTTCATGCAGTTACGTTTCATCGGAGTGTAACGGAGAGATTAAGGCGCTATGCAAGTGATCTGGGGACGAACTTCGTAGCCGGTTCGAATCCGGGTCATGCCACTGCTATTTAAGTGCATAAAGGTGGCATAATGAACTACGTTTTTCTAGTGTATGATTTTCGCTGTTGGCTAATTTCCAAGTTTCCGTACTAAGTCATTAACATGATCACCGGGTAGTAAGGGTCTAATGCTTAACAGCGTCTTACTGGCCAAATTTCACACCTAGACCCTTACAGTCAAAGCTTCTCCGTGTTCCTTACAGGTTTTGACTTTTAGACCCTTACTTTGAACTTTTAACGATACGTTTTTGTTTATTAATCCGTGTTACATTGAGAA
>JAHWFP010002193.1:0-10185 GCA_023313725.1 Lithobius niger | reverse complement strand
TGTTGGAAACTTTATTTGGGCAAATAACTAACCTAAGAATCGCGACACAAGGCGTGGACTGAAGACTAAGCAAATGCTTATACTAAAACTATGTTTTTTTTTTTTTACGATTTTTCAGCGATTCGCTTAGCCCAGTAGATTAAACCAGTCAGACCTATCGTGTTTTAAAGAATAAAAACTGTGAAAACATCTGAATGCAGCAGTAAGGTTTCACGCGGACTAAACAGTACAGGAAAGTTTATTTGTGTTACTTTGCTGTTTTGAACTCGGGTCAGTTAAACCTTACCTTAAACATCAAACGAGTTCGTTTTTGTTTTCTGATTGTTAAAGCGTCGACTGATGAATGAGAGTTTATTGGGTTTTACTGGGTTTCCCGCTTGGAGCGCTAAGGTGTTCCTCTCATCGTCTCAACCCGGACCACTGCACTGTGACTGAAGTTGGCGCTAGTGACCAAGTTGTCGACGCGCCATTAAGCCTCAACCCCCCCCCCTCATCGTCTCAACTGTGCACCCAGCATCTGTGCACTACCAGTACTCACATGGTGTATGGATAGTATACAACACGTTTGGAGTCTGACCTCGTTCATAGTGATGTGTACCGTAGGTGCACAACATCTCCAGAGTGCACCTACCTATACCATAAACCTAATCGATACAGCAAGCAAACTTGAAAGTTGAGGGAGGCATTGTACGTTTACGGCATCAACTGTTAAATTATCGCATTAATTCGCGTGTCCCAAACGTATAAATGTTAACAATTCTCGTAACAGTTCATTTTCCATAATTTTCGCCTTTATTTAGAATTTTCATTATAATTTTTCTTGTCTGAAGTGCCATTAGGGAACAGTAATTTTTTATGGCTGGGGAGGGGGCCCCGGAAATGAAAATGTGACTACCACATTGTCAATGAGTCCCCCCCCCCCAATTCCAAACCCTAAAAAAAGACCCCCCCCCCACTCATTTCCAAAAATAATGTGATTCGCTCCAGTCAAAAATTTTTCTTTTCGTATGCCCATTGATACTGTCTGTAAATGATTTCCGGCAGCCAAATTTGTAACTAGCACTCCGCACCGCCAAATTAACAACTAGATATAAGGAAAACATGCCTCGTTTTTAACGAAAAGGCAAGGTTGAAAATTTTCTATGTTTCTTACACCCATCTTCTGCCATACATAATAAGTTTCATACAATAAGTAATAGTTATTGGTGACAAACTGACGGTTATTGATTTTTAACCCACGGCTGCGAGGATTTTCCGGCGAGACTATGCAAGTGTCAAGGGGCGTAGCTCCGCTAAAATTGATAACCGCCAGTTTGTCACCAATAAATCATTTATATCACGGTTGAAACGTCGAACTAACTCGTATTTAATTAAAACGTGTTTATGTATTGTGAAAATTGCTTCAAGAAAACTGTGATCAATCAGTATCTCGAAATGAATGAAGGTCATCCCATTTTAGTTAGTGGAGGTGGAAGTGTGTGGTAGACAGACGAGTCCTTTGGTTCGTTTGTGGAGGGGGGAGGGGGGAGGGAAGTTAAACAAAAGCGTCGTTCACGTCGGAAGGGTTCACGACGGAAGGTTGCCCCTCGTGTTTTCCAATCCGTCCGGCTGAATAAACGTCGATATGTCATGCAGCACGGATAAAATTACAATCAGGAAAGGTAAGCAATTCACTTTGTGCGTTTGGCGTTTGAGAATTGA
Organism: Lithobius niger; assembly: GCA_023313725.1. NCBI lineage: Eukaryota > Metazoa > Arthropoda > Chilopoda > Lithobiomorpha > Lithobiidae > Lithobius > Lithobius niger. Next base: position 8,484 of record JAHWFP010002193.1, on the reverse strand, counting down.
TTCAAAATTACGGTAATAGGCTAATAGGTGTATCGGTATGAATGAAGGTCATTCCATTTTAGTTTGTGGAGGGGGAGGGGGGAGTTAGACGGGAGTCAATAAACTTAGTTATGGGCTGGACATGTGAGAGCTAGCTGGTATAAGATTTCATTCGAAACATCCTGGGAAGTTAAGTAATACCTTTTGCACGTTTTTATTGCGATACGTTTTTGGACGCTGTATCTGGTTGTTGGATTTGTGCGTTCCCGGTCACATGATCCGGAAGTGTCAAAAGTGTGGGTTATCGGCAAAAGTGTGGGTTAATGGCAAAAGTGTTGGGTAACATGATAACCCAAACTTTTTGTGATGACGCACACTTCCGCTCACGGTTAACGGAAGGAAATTTAGCATGGCGTTGAGTTAGCGTGACGTCACAGCCGTGGTATAAGTATGATGAATATCCTGTTTGTTTGTATGCTCACACCCGTGTCAGCACCTGAAAGACACTATATGTAGAGTACTGATGCTGGCAGCTTTAAAACATTGTAAACACTCACATCATGGGGTTTGCCCTCCTCCCTTGCCAGAATGAACCATGTTCAAAAATTCTGAGTGTCATTTTGAGGTCCAAAATTGACTTTTTTTCGCCAGTTACTAGGTTTTTTGTACGACTCCCCCTCCCCCCCTCGAGAGTGTCGAAAAAATAAATGACCCTACCCAATATCCTCCGGTTCCCTCCTTCTCACCCCCCCCCCCCCCGGCAGATAAACAGTGACCGCACCCTTAGTCGACGTATGCTCTTACAACTCGGTCCTCGTGATATCCTGACATTTAATACGCACGAGATCTTAATCGCGAAGTCGTGTTCAAGCCCTTGTTAGGCCTTCGTGATTAATTTACATTCACACCTTCGCATATTTACATTAAATCCCTTTTCATTCACTTTCCGGGATCACGCAATCTGTTGTTTAAATACCGAACAGAAAACACTTCGTTCAAAATTAAAGGAGGAGAGTGACTTTGTACGCTTGCATTATTTCAATTATCGATCTCTTATGGTCACGATTAATCACAAAAAGAATGGTTACCACCTTACCTCCAGCATTTCACGCAATTTTATTGAAAGTTTCTCCTTTACGTTTATTGTTGTATAAATTCGAAACTAACATTTAACTAAGTAGGGGTGGCACGATAATCGATAATTCGATAATATCGCGATACAATTTTTCGTCGATTATCGCATCGCACTTTTTATGATTCATAGAATTATTGTGCAAATTCCGATGCTTAAATTGTCATATCTCGGAAACCGTCATAGCTAGAAACGAGCGGTTTGCGGCATTGCGTGCAGAATTACAAGGGCTGCCCAACCAATTGCACAATACTGTTGCTAACCACTTTCACGGTTTGGAGAGTTAGTTTAATGCAAACATTATTTAAGCTATTTATTCTACCGTCGTCTGATCCTTGCTGGAAGCTGTTCTTTGAGCGGGAATAGCACATTTTGGAAATAGCGTGAAATGACATCAATGTTGTAGCAATGTTTAAAATTACTGCTGCACTTTGTTCTTTGTCCGTGTTGTCGTTTACGATACATTTAATTTGTTATCTATTACTGCATTCATTTAGTAGAAACGGGAAACTAATCGTAAATAAATTACGGTTGACTAGCAAATAGCGTTCGGCGAGCGAGAAATTTTCGTTGGACTTCCCAATAAAGAAATTAAATTTTGTTTAGAAATCTGGAGAGCCGAAATCATTATAAGCTATGATGATCAATTCTAATAGAAAGAAGTAGAAACGTAGATGATTCAGCTGGAATCAACGACGTGAAGCCATTAACAAATTGTTCTAGGAAAAATTGATGCTAGGAAATGCGCCCCTGAATGGGAATTTCTCTCTATCTGGAGTCAAGCGAACTATACGTCATATTTCTTTAATTAACACAATTTTTACTGTAATTTGCAAATCATTTTAGGTGCTATTTAATTACATACCGTCGCTCTATACGATAAGATCTAGATTTGGGGGTTGGTTAAAATTTTTGTAATTTGTGGCTCAGTGGCAACCCAGGCCACTGCACTGTAACTGAGGTCGGCACTTATGACCCAGCTGTCGACGCGTCATTAAACCTTAACCCCCCCACCTCCGGTTTGCATTTGATTTAAGTAAATCATATATTCCTAAAGTTGACGCTAATTTTATTTTAACCTCACATCATCCTTTCATGCGATTTTGTTGAATTTTTATTCTAATTTGTGGTTTATTTACTTTTAATTTAAGTAATTAACTACATATCGTCAATTTAGATTTTTAATCACAATTTTACTATCACATAATTTGGCATTTTTTTGCAGTTTTCTTTAACCATGTTATAAAACTTTGTAATATATTATTTTTCGTAAAACCAACAGCTGAAAACTAAATCGAACGCAAAAACAGAGAGCGCATAAAAAAGCAAATTACAATAAAAACGGGGTTAATTAAAGAAATTAAAATTAGTACAAGATTTCCCAGTGGAATTAGTTTTTTTCTGTTTTTTTTTTAGCCGCTGTTTGTTGCAGGTGAAAAAACTTTTTCCTTGGGGACGTATTTTACGTGATTGTATTAGGTTTGTGACTTTTTTCTGGATACTACCAGTCAGCATCGTTAGTATAAAATGCACGAAATTTCATTTGTATACTTTAATTCTTGACTTTTAAACTTTAAAAGAATAACTGGTCGTCCTTTGACATTTAGGTGCCAGTAATTAAATTCGTATATAACGTCCTTCCATGAATTAGTAAAAACATAAATCTAACGCAAGTGAGGCTTAAGGTAGGTTTACCTGAATCGAAGTAAAACTAGGAACGGCACAAGAATAAGCTTTCCTGTAAGGTGTCAGACACCACAGTCTTGTTGCAGTGTTTAGCCCACGTGAAACTTTACTGATGCATTCAACCATTAGACACGTAAATAAAATTCCTGCAACGTTTACTTAAAACGGTAATTTTATTGTCAATTACGTGAGTTTTTAGATAGCGGTTGGAGTTGATCTGTGAATAGATCCACAAGTGGAGTTTATTAAAATGGAGTAAATATATGTAACAGACGTCTATAACTATTTTGGTGTTTACTGATACAAAGGGAGCTAAAATGTAGAAAAAAAAAGTATTATTGTTAGAATCACGAATCTAATACCGGCTGGATGGCTACGTGTAGGTTTAAAATCAATGAGTAAAAAAAAAAACAGCATGTGTACATGTGTACACCAGAAAGCGACATTTCGGAATATTTTCATTCCGTTGTCAAGCAAGAAACAATTTTTTACTCTGCAAAAGTCAAAAATCAACATGAAAACTCTTGAGAATGGTTTCCCATTCCAGACACAAGAAACGGGCAGGATAAAATCGAAATAAGTAAAGAAAACACGAACCAAGTTATCCCTAGAGCTAGACCAAAGAGCCCAGACTTTTCCCTAACGAATGCAAGAAAGGTTTTGTTTCTTAGAGACTTAGAAAGCAAATCTTGCTTAGCTGAATCGATTCAATTTTGAACCTTATTCGACCTTAAGGAGAAAAAAGCCTAGAAAAGAGGAGCAAACCCTAGGATTTGAACCGGGAAACCTTCAATCATGGTACGGGGGGGGGGGGACGAAATACCACCAGAATATGTACCAGTAGCTCCATAGAGAAGAAAGTTGACTAGAAATCGAATCTTAACCTCTCCCAAGCCTACACGGGGCCCTAGCGATAGTTGGGGCAACAAAGGCCTCTGCCAATGCTTTCCGGAGGCAAAGCAATACGTGAGGTATTAGTAGCAGCACCTACCACCAAGGCCCCGTATAGGCTTGGAAGAGTTAATATGCAATTAACTTTCTAAGCTATTAAATAAATACGGATGCAAACCTATTTACGTTGCCTTTTAGACTTAAATATCAGACTACCTGTGCGGGGAATAGAACCCACGGCTTTTGAAACCAGCTGCCGAGGTCCCACCGCTGAGCTGCACTGACACGGCCAAAAGGAAGGTAGAGCCCACAGCAGATGAAGGATCCTAGGTTGTCTCTCGCACTAGTCTCGCAGCATTGGCTGGCCAGACTTAGCCAAGGTTCCCCCTGCCCGACAAGATCAAGTTCTAGAGACAACTGTTCTGTTTAGCAAGGCTGAACCGATACGATCCAGTTTTAAAAGTTTTAAAGGTTTGGATATCGGTACTGGCAAGTACCGATATCCAAAATGGAATCACTAATTTTTTGTATGAACGGAGTAGTTGTCTTCAGAAGTCCAATAATTATTAAGTTTAAAAATTTTTAAATAGTAACAAAGAGTTGAAAGGTAGCCAGGAAGATACTCAGTAATTTCCTGAGCAAAACGCCGCAAACAGCATGTCGTAACTCTAACGGTTGCCGAGCTACTGATATTCCTGCAATGATTGCCGATACTGATCGAAGTTCGATACCACAAATATCGGCAAGCGATCCGAGCCAGTATCGGTACATCCCTAATATTTAGATCTGCAACCGCTCAACTTTGGACGTATCATTTAGAAACACTTCTTCTTCCTACCACCATGTATTTTCTCTTTAAATAAAAGCGGGTTGACAATTTTTTATTTTTTTTTATTTTATTTACAGAGCGTAACGGCCTAAAACACCATGAGCTCTCTCTAAAACTACTTAAAACTACTTAAGACTAAAGACCTAAAGACACTGCAACCGGGCAGCCGGGGAACAAGAAAACGGATAAAACAATTAGTTACCTACAGTCGGCAAAGTATAAAGTGCTGTTTGTTGTTGACTTTAATCCAAAAAAGAAGATTTAATTCATTATTTAAAACGTTGTCGAAAGAGAGAGATTTGTTGTTGACATTTCACGAAACGAATAATCTTCGTAGCAGCGAAACTACCTTGTTTGCGTTCTCCGTCTGTCAACTTGAGAATGCAAACAAGTTATTGTCATTAGACGGGTCAACATCTGCATTATTGAAACCCTAATTACGGCATGCTGACTGTTCGCAGTTTAGGCCGCCGACATTTGATTTAGACCTCGACTTTTCGTCTATACCCTGGACTATCAGTTGAGGGCGCCGACGTTGAGTTTACATTCCCGACTTTTAGTTTACACCCTCGACTTTCAGTTTCGACCGTCGACTTTTCATTTAGACTCAGGTAGTTTCGTTCACACCTCGTACCTTTAGCTCACTGCACAGACTTTTAGTGTAGATCCTCGACTTTTCATTTAGAGTCCCCGACCTTTAGTTCATTCCCCCACCCACAAACGGCTTCGGTTGAGGCCGCAGACTTTTACCTTTAGACATCGCATTTTTATTTACACCTCCGACTTTCAGTTTAGTGCCCCGACTTTTAGTTATACCCGACTCCTAGTTTACATTCCAAACCTTTCGTTTACACCCCTGACTTTCGGGTTTAGGCCGCCGACTTTTCGTTTACACCGTCGACTTTTCGTTTACAACCCCGACTTTTACTTTAGTTTTTTTTTTTATTCTTACTTCAATTTTTTCACGATTGGAGCCGTTGATTAGCCGTAATTTAAAATGAATAACCAATCGGGTGTCTTGGTCATGGTGTTCATGATAGCATGAAATCCCTCACAAATTTGAATGAGCATTGAGACCTTTTTCTTCTTTTTGGTAGAGAGCTGCCAATTAGCTGCACTGATGCGAAAGAAGTAAATGTTCAATTGATTTTAATAGGGAATACCGAAACCCCTTTAGACCCTATTCCAACATATGATTGAGTACAGCAGAAAACCAGTGGTAACGTACAGACAAGTTTTTAGATTCGGTCACATTTCATAAACTAGTAAACAAGAGCAAGTAAGTACCCGCATGTAAATAGGGTTGAATCTGTATTTATTGGGCGAGTGAACGAACCGAGCGAAGTCGAATACTCGAAGAATTTGAATTCTGCGTTTGTTAGTTTATGTGTGTCTGTGTGCAATTTAGTCGTAAGGGTGGTTGGAATTTCACGAAATTAATTAGTCGCAAACAAAAATCCAAACTGAAACATTCACGGTTTGAAGTTGGCTGCCTGAGCAAATTCGTTGTAACGGCTGTAATGGTGGACGATCTGTAAGCTGTCGACCAAGCTGTCGACGCGCCATTAAGCCTCATCTCCCCCCCCCCCCCGATCTGTAAGAATAGTGCCCCGCCCCGAGCACAAGGTGTACAATACAATGCCATTTGCCGGAATACTCCACAGTGAACGTTCTTTTAGTGCGGAGAATGCAGAAAATAATTACGAATGGTAATAAAAACACTATGAATACCGAATTACACGTTTTGAAAGAACACTGCTGCTTCATTGATCATTTATACACCAAATCTCGCATGTAGTGGCAAACTCGCAAAGGTTGGTGTTGAATTCGTTCGCAGAGCACTGGACAGAAAGCACAACTAGGAGCACAGGGCAGAAATCATATAGGTGAAGTAGTTATGAAAAGTATTATATATAATTTTTTTCAATAAAACAGAAAACACATGTATTATAGCGTTTCTCGTTCGGCCAAGTAATTCTGATCTTAAGAACTCACTTATACAGCCACTTTAATAATTAACACGATCAAGGGTCAATGGGTTTAAATTTAGACGAGTTTAAATTTAAACCCATGTAGCCTAAATTTAAGGCAAACAGTCAGCATTAAAATTACCCTGGGATTTTTTTCTCCTTTCTTTGTCTGTTTCTGGCCATCATGTCTCATCTAAGAAAAGTTGAACAGGGTCCTAAGTGGGTTGGAGCTTGTAACTAGAAGTTCAACCTGGCAGTGTAGTTAGTACAGCGCAGTTTAGTGGCCAGAAGGTCCTGGGTTCAAACCCCTGTTATCCTCATTCTATTTTTAATCTTTCCAATCTTTTACATGCCACAACCGACACGAGCAGGAAGGCGGCACAGGGCCCTTCTCTTTCCGAAAATGCCAGGAGAGGTCGAGTTCAGTTTCGAACCCGCGACCGCTGGCTTACAAGACAGTCGTGTTGGGTTGGATGGGGTAGGTAGCAGTGGACAGCATTGTCATACATATATCTCACTACCCAGACCCACGCCTACAAAGAATTAATCCGTTGATTACCATCGAGTGTGCAAAACTTAGCGAGACACATCGTCTATCGTTTTCCCACACTGGGTGTACTAAATATGACAACTGCCTAACTGTCGCACTGGTTACATGCGTTCATTTTACAGTATTAGTAAAATCAGGAAAGAATATTTACTATCCTAGTGACTGTTTCCTTTGATGGTTCAATTATTTCTGTATTTCCTTCTGCCCCAAGGATGGCTTCGCGGCACTGCCCAACTTCTTTTGCCAACATCCTCAATGGATTTGCCATAGACGACTTCCTATTATTAGCATGTTATTGTCATGCTCATAATATGTAGTTAACATGTTATTGTCAACCGAATCCAAGCCCTAATCCTCTACTACGACTGGCCCGGGTCTTCTGAATAAATTTATTTGTAAATAACGTTCTTTCAGCTCAAATTATGCACTAGAAATAACATGTATATGCGCTTGCGTTTTATTCGAGTGCCGTGACCCGGATTCGAACTGGCGAACGGTCCATCACCAGACCACTGTCATATCGCCTTTATCGATGTGGCCAATCGTCCAGTTTCTCCACCAGCATTGACGTCCGGGTTACGTCATTCGTACGAAACGTAGCGCATACATGTTATTTCTGCAGCACACAATTTTAGCTAACAGTTATTTCCAAATAAATACGGATGCAAACCTATTTACCTTTGGACTTTGTGTCAGAGTACCAGAGCAGGGAATTGTACCCAGGACCTTTGAAACCAAAGGGCCGTGTCAGTATGGGCTAGCAGTACGACTTCCGCCTTTGGTTTCAACAGTCGCGGGTTCATTCTCCGCTCAGGCAGTCTGACATATTTAAGTCGAAAAGGCCACGTAAATCGGTTTGCATTCTAATTTATTTAAAACCTGGGCATTTGAACCGGGAAACCATTAAGCTATAATAGGTGGTAGACAATATTCCAAAAAAGCCAGAATAAATCACGTAACTCCTGATAAAGACTGGTAGCACTTACACCAGCCTGGCTGTCACTGATTACAGGACATGCTTTCCCAAAATTTAAGAGATCAATTTCTTCAGTGTTGCGGCTGCGCAGCTGGCATGTCCATGACTGAATTAGTTGCTCTCGGGTGAAAACCTAGCAGCGAAGAATTCCGAGAATTAATAATAAAAGTAATGGCGGATGTAGGTGTCCCTTTAAATAACGATGAAACGATTCTCGCATTAAACAAACTTGTACTATTTTAATTAAGTGGCTTGTTTGTTTTGCACGGCGTTCAGAACCCCCAGTAAACACGTATGAATTGCATGAGGTTTATTACATGCATATAAACAATTTAGTACGTAGCCACCAGTAGTAAGTTACACCCTATAAACAGACTTTATTATCGGCCTAAAACGTAATGATTACCTTGTGTGAAGGGGTAACTAAGTGTTGGGCAGCCTGGTTGGATGAAGGAAGCTGGCTTGATCGGT
>JAHWFP010002190.1:0-10700 GCA_023313725.1 Lithobius niger | reverse complement strand
ATGATGTGGCTTTCCCATTTATTTTGGTGTTTTTACATTTTACTTGTTTGTGATCAAGACACATAAAATTGTGTTGAAAATTTATTAATCGTGTTGATGACCTTTGCTTGTGGGGGTCAGGCCCTGTCAGTGAGCTACTTGTGTTCTTCCACCATTAGGCGGTTAGGAGGAGAAAGGAGCATAGGTCCACTTACACCAATCCTTCGCTAAGGGGTCGTGGTACCACAACAGAAGTGAGGCGCCAGAAGAGCAAAGTGTTCCCTCACAGAGTCGGGGAAAGATGCTCGGGTCTTTTTACGAAGTTTCGAAGCACCTGCTGGGTTTAAGTATTGTCTACAAAGAGCCACAGAGCTGCTAGTGACGGCCAAGTCCGAAAGTGTGTTCCAGGCTGAAACAACACGCGCTGCAAAGTAGGCTCTACGATATTCCAATTTGAACTTCGGATGCATTAACTTTAAAGAATGACCGCGTGTAGATGTGACAGAGCATGCCTCGTAAAACAGCATCCAGTATGTCATGTAGATACGGTGAGTCAAGATGATATCAGACTTGAGTCTGCAGTTCTAAAGAGTCCGTATTGACGGTAGTTAAGCGCAAGCCCAAGCCTTTCCGTCTCCTAAAAATATATCATTTTTTTTAACGCCATGTTGGCCGCTGGTGTTGGATCTGCCTCCCTGTTCTATCTGGTTGGCCTTTGATATATTTTATTATTATTATTTTTTTTTAAGTGATGACAAATTCCACTTTCTGGGTGCTTTGATTTTACCGTAGCATATTTTGCAATATTTTAGCAATGTTTTTGCTTTTGAAATTGTGCAACTTCTTTTTGAGCCTTTTAACACTTTTCTCACCCTTTCCGTGTCCTACACGTTTGGCGATGCCATCGGGGGCCTTTGAGTCCCTGGTAGGTCTAACCTTGGTGGTAAGGCATTCCTGTGCCCAAACCTCTTACGATCACCATTCATTGGCCATATTATGTACACTGATTTTACATGTAATTGCGGCTGGCTGTTAATGAACCCCCCCCCCCCCGGTCCTTACCAGATCCGTTGCGATCGTAACAATTATTATTATTATTATATTATCTATTATTATATTTTGCTTAATGAGCAGACTTAATGATGATGAGGGATCATGATTAAACAAACGAAGCTTCAATAATGCTGGCTCCCTGGAAAAATCAGCACGAGAGCGAGCGGATTCATTCTTGCTACGGTAGCAAAGAAAAAGGGCGAGCGGCCGACAATGAGAACGGATATGCGCTCTAACAATGCTCGTACTGGTAGCCAAGGAACTAGGGGTTATTTTAGGTTGACTACGCGAACTCTTTAAGCATTTAGTTTTATTCTCAAAGAACTGGCGTCACTTCATCAACTGTAAACTAGTTGTTATTAAATTTATTCAAGAATTTATAGGGTTTGGGAGGAGAATTTGTAACTCTAAAAAGTCCCTATTGAAACACGTTAGATTTGTCCCCATTAGTTCAGTCCGAGTTTTCAGAGGGCGCCACGTGTTCTATCTGGTAATTTTTGCTCATTTTTCAGCCCAAATCTAAAGTAAACTAAATTACAACTACACTAGGCTGAATAATAATTAAACATAAGCTAGTTTCGTTTAGTTTAATTTAATTTTAGGTCAAAAACTGAGTAGAAATTCCCACATAAAACACGTGGCGCCCTCTATAAACTAAGACTGAACTAATGTGAATGTATCTAAGACGTTTCACTATAGGTCTCAGTCACAAATTCTCCTCCCCAACCCTAGAAATTCTTGTTTTATTGAATATGTATTTGTGCACGAATAGCCGGTCCAGGGTTATCAACTTCAGTGAAAGCATAAAAAACATGCCTAAGTTTGTATATGTCATTACCTGCCCACGCGGCTTTGATCTGTATGTCGTATGTCACTGCTTGGTACGTATGACGTCTAATCGTCGTACACGAATCATACCACCAAGCTGCATGAAAGATGGTGGGAAACGAAAGGTGGTGGCCAGCAAAAGATTGTGTCAAGCTGCGTGACAGATGAGCATTCTGTAGTTCAGTGGTAGAATGCTCTCCTGCCGTACGGGTGACCCGGGTTCGATTCCAGACCGACGCACCACTGTTTATACAGCGATTCATTTTCAAGATACGAGTTCAACAGACAGATATTTGGAAGAGGGATGTTCACCGCTGCTTCGGGAGTTGTGGAAGCGAGGGTTAGATCTCGGTTATAGCTGATGGGATTCGAACACAATGCACCAAGATCTTAAAGGGAATCACAACCAGTCGTTGTAGTTCAGTTGTTGAAGATGGTTAAATACAATACCCGTATAACCCTTGGTATAACTAACACGTTTGGGCTGGGTGATTCTTGCCGAGTGAGAATTGAAACGTGCTACCAAATTGTAGGCTGGACTGAGGTGGAGAAGATACTACGATCATGAAGCAGTATAGTTAGTTAAACTAGGCAGGGCTGGTTTCGGGCCTGAGGCCACTTAAAATTAATTAAGTGGTTCTCGAGAGCGCACGCATAGGTTTTTTCTTAACGCATGAAACGTTTTTTTTTTATGACATTGTCTAAAAAAAATATTCCGAATACGCATCAGTACTTTCACCAAACATTTCCTGGAGCCGATGACCATATCAGCTTTCTGCTCCATTCACGTGATCGCCTCGAAACGAATCTAATGATCGTTCAGAGGCATGTCACAACTAAAAACTTGGATGTAAAGAATGACTTTGATCAAATATGCAACTGTTGCACGCTGATCCTGACATTAGAACATAGATATACTTTCGTTTCCGTTTTCGATTTCGTTTTGTACCAAAAAAAAAAAGCCATCGCCCGCATCTGAAAAATCACTAATAAAACGTAAAATGAAAACACCGCCCGCCCGCGTCAATTTTTTTCAGTACCATTCCCGAAAATCACTTAATTAATTTTTAGCGGCCTAAAACGACTCAATGGGACGTTAGGGTTACAGTAAGCCTAGCTGAAATTAGATACAAAGGGGTTAGGGTTAAATTCTAATTAAATACAGCCTAAAGGCTCAGATTGCGGAGAGGACGAGTGGTGGATGGTGCTAGGCCTCCTGGTCCCACCGGAATGATTTGAAATAAAACAGGAGAAATTCATCCCCAAAAGATGGTCGAATGTCCGACATCGCTAACAGGCTTTCAAGAAGGGTTACATTCGAGATAATTAAAAGTCAGTTAACCATTAATAAATCAACACAAAGTGTCTTGACGGTTCAAGGAACAATTAGGTATCAACAAATGAGCACAAGAAACGAATCACATTGCCTTAAAATTCAAGTCTTAATGCATTGGGCCACGTGGCTTTAAGTCCTACCTGAATGTTTTCAGTGTTTGCCATTGCGGAATCAACACTTACATTTACCGTGAATAAAAATGGTATTTTATTGCACAAAAAGGAACATTTAGACCAGGGCAACACTCGGCTCAATCCCTGGCGCCAATAAGTGTGTGTTACTAAGATAGCTGGCCGGTAATGGAGATAGCCTGTGTCGTAACCCTAATTTAGACCAAAATTAACGGAACGTTGGGGTAATCGAGGGGGAATGCCAACAAACACAGAGTTAAAGGCTTGGAGGAAATGAATGCATGATCAACAGCAAGTTAAAATGGCGACTTGAGCACATAAACCAAAAGCCAGAATACCGGCGAGCACACAGTCTTGTGGCTGGCCCAAGTTCATTAATAGCGATCTCCATTATAAGGTGTTATCTTGGAGTAATACCTCACTTCATTACTTGGTATTGGTGTGATTAATAATTAATAGTTGAGGAGATTTAAAAGATCTTGAGTCCCAAGATCTTCTAAATATCCTCAACTCTTATGTCAAGTAACGAACCGAGGTATAACTCATATAGACATGCTATTCAGGGACATGCACAGGTCCCTGGGAGGGCTGAGGCAGCTTACTATTTTCAGGGGACTTTTTTTTTTTTGGTGGTGTTTTCACCTCTTTTTACACCCCCTCATTGCCCCTCTTTACACCACTTTCTTAGCCGTTATTATCCCTTTTCTTGCGTTTTTTGGCCATTTTACACCACTGCTCCAGCAAATGGCGGCCTTTTTTTTTATCAGAAAAAGGCCATTTTGCCATAACGGCAGGGTCTAGCGCACGCCTTCCCGTGTTACGTGTGCACGTCCCTGATGCTATTGATGCTGTAGCAACCTTATACAGCTCATATACACATGCTATTGATGTAGCGTGCCCAGTTACATGTGCAATAGGAGGGAGGTCAAGAAAGCCAAATGCTTCCGAGTCTCCCCTCGCTACTGCTTAAGCAAACCGGGTCTCGAACGAAAGCTGCACTGAAGATCTGTCCAGTTGCTCCAATTGGCCACAGCTTGCGCGTTTCCATTGCATAATCCCTACTTGGGGTTTCTATTGTTCAGAATCGCATAAACACCGCGGTTCTAGCATGGATCGTGAATTGGTGTTCGGAGTCTAAGGGCGCATTTATGCGACAAATCGCTTTTGCACGCTTGTAGCTAGAAGCTAGAAATCATGTGTAATTCCAACATGGCTTGCTGTTTTAGATCTATACAAGCTCGCAACGAAACGAGTCAATAATTGAGTTTAGAAGCGATTGGGAAAATTGTTTCGTCAGGTGGAATTCTTTATCTTAACGTCACGAATTATAAGACTGCAAGCATTTTGCTCAAACGATGTGGGATTTAACTAATCCAGGTAGCGGTGTTACCACGGCAACGATACCTTTGCCATCGCGATTAAATTCCAGCTGCGAGAATGCAAAGGTGAGTAGCTGCATAAATGCACCCTAATACACTGTGAGCTTACGGCGACTGGGACTAGTATACGTATAATACTGTTGCTAGTGCTTAATATTGCAACACTCGCTACTGCTAAGTCCCTATGGCTTTCCGGTAGCGGTAGCTAATGAGTTGATTGAAAACTTGAAAAATTGCGCCAGTCTTCTTTGGGTGTTGCAGAGATGTTGCTAGTTGTCAAATATTGCAGTACTCGCTGCTACAAAATCACTGCTGAAAACTTGAAACATTGCGCCAGTCTTCTTTGGGTGTTGCAGAGATGATGCTAGTGTCAAATATTACAGTACTCACTGCTGCAAAGTTTCAGCAGTAACTTGAAACATTGCGCCAGTCTTCTTTGGGTGTTGCAGAGATGTTGCTAGTGTCAAATATTGCAGTACTCGCTGCTGCAAAGTCACTGCTGAAAACTTGAAACATTCTGCCAGTCTTCTTTGGGTGTTGCAGAGATGTTGCTAGTGTCAAATATTGCAGTACTCGCTGTTGCAAAGTCACTGCTGAAAACTTGAAACATTGCGCCAGTCTTCTTTGGGTGTTGTAGAGATATTGCTAGTGTCAAACATTGCAGTACTCACTGCTGCAAAGTCTCTTTGTGGTAGTCATAACTAGTGAATTGAATGAAAACTAGAAACATTGCGTGTCTTCTTCGGGTGTTACAGAGATGTTGCTAATGCCTAATATTGCAGTACTCGCAGCAGCGACAAGTCATTGAATTTAGTGAAAAATTGAAATATCGAGTGTTTCGTCTGTGGGTGCGGTTGAGATGCACTGCACCAGTGCACCAGGCCTAAAAATACGCATACTGGGCGTTGCCTATACATACTTAAGGAATGCATACATTATTATACCATACTCGGTAACACGAATTATAGGCCTAATTATTCAAACATAGTCCTGTTCACAGAAATATACATGCCTAACTGCTTGTCACGCTAGCCAGTAGAATACATGGCAAGATATGCATCCCTAGCATGCACCACAGTAGTAGGAACATTATACCAAAAACCCATTCCAATTGTTGGCGTAATGTATACCACGAGCTACGGCTGTTTGCCATGACGTCATCATGAATAGCGGATCTTTCGCCGTCTGAGTGGACTAGCCCACAGTCACGTGATATGCGCGTCATGGCAAACAGCCGTAGCGCGTAGTTTAGTCATCACGAAGCCTAATGTTATGAATGTGCAAACCAAAGGTCGTCATATTCCACCATCAGCAAGACCTTATCTGCACATTTCATCTAAGTGCGTGCGTTCCACGACGCGATATTGTCACAAACGTCACGCCGAAATGAACTTGATATTGGACGCGTTTAAAGTGAGTCGTGTTCTCCCATTATTTTGACAAACAACTAGATTGCAGGCGAAACATGCAACGCCGAAAGAATAAAGAATAATAAAAAAAGGGGGATCGATATGACCCAACACAAACGCTACATCACGCAACGGGACACTTCCGGGCTGGAAACAGAGCTAGAATTGCCATTGAAGGATTTCCGGTTATGGCCTTTTTCCGTTTAATATTTGACTCAACAAATCGACCGTAAAAAAAAATTAATAAATTCAGAGTGGATGAAAATCGTGATTAAAAAAAAAAAAACAATTTTTTTTTTTTTTATTTAAATCGGATTTTTTTAAAATTTAAATCAGAATTTTGTTAAATTTAAATCAATAGTTTCTTTCACCAATATTTTTTTTGGGGTCATTCACGGATGTTATTTTGTTGCACGATTACATAGGTAATGCGTAGAAAATAAATTTATAGTTTTTGCCGAATTTTTATTTTTGATTTCGAACACTTAAGGTGAGTTGTTAATAAATATTACGGTCAATTCAGATTTAAATGTTTTGCAGGCCATAAGGTAACTGGTAAAAAGAATTGATTTGATAGTATGTTTATAATTGATCAGTCTTTAGTTCAGTCATTGTCATATGAATGCTTTTTTTTTCTTGTTCAGTACTTTCAGCCAAAACACAATTTTAGTTTACCAGACTGTTCCCGGGAAGTTGCGTGGTTTTGCATGAACATATCCAAATGCAGAAAAAAGAACAGCTCGATAGTCCAAACCTATAGAAGAGACTGCCGCTATAACCAACTGATCAGCGAGACTAAACGTAACAGAAACTAAAACAGAAACTGGAAAGTTTACACGGTGTAATCAAATAAAATATTTAAAGGAGGGGTAAAACTGTTAATTTAAATCTAGATTATTATTAATAAAAAGCATTTGATTTAAATCGAAGAGATTAATATTAATCAAAACCCTTTGATTTAAATCGTGATTTAAATAGAAGAGATTAATATTAATAAAAATCCTTTGATTTAAATCGTTATTTAAATCGCTGATTGAAATCGGATGGATTTGAACCAGTCCACCCTGAAAAATGATCCCCTTCACTGGAAGTAAAGGGAAACAGCTGCATTAATATCCATTTCAACTGTTGAAGTTATCTCGGGACGGAGAGGGATAATTTTGCTAGGAAATACCCAGGAATTTTACATACTCCAGTCGACATGAGCACGAGTGCAATTTCGAGGCCCTCCTTTCCCGACCGGACAGATAAGGGTAAGCTGAGACTAGGAATGAAGCCGGAGACCTCCAGCTCATGAGATCGTCGGCTAACTGCATGTTCTTCAACCCTGGTCCGGTGTTCTCTTATATCCAAGTTGTAAAATAAAACTAAACAAACAAAAATTTACTAGGGCCGTCGCCATTACATGTTAACATACAGGAGTGGAGCTTGAGATTACATATGGGGAGGGGAAGGACAGTTTCCCCAAGGTTGGGGAAGGAGGGGACAACTGCATCTACATTATTAATCCTCTCTCCGCTCCGTCTGTCCCGTCCTTTCCCATTCCCCCTCTTACCGTTTTCGTTCCCTCCCACTCCTTACCTCATTTCCATTGAGTGAATGGGTGTTAACGAGACAAAATAGGCAATCACTTCCCTCTAATAACGCTTCGAAAAATTCAGAAGATGATTGAATAATGAAACAGCAGGAGACCAGAAGAAATTTAGCATAATTCTTTTGCAACGTTTTTTTTTTTTTTATATTTTGCATGCCTTTCATGAGCAAATTGTGCCCAGGTGCATAATCAGCAGCACAATGATATGCACGCTCTAAATTGACATTGGATATAAAATGGTATAAGATCTCACTCATTTCCTGTATAGTAGGCTATCATACGCATAAACAGCCTATTGTGTGCGTGGTTTATCTTGAGTCCTGCAGTATTTTATGAGCGGCTACGTTTTCCTGGAGGGGGCGACATTAATCGACGGCCGCCATTGTTTTTGTAACCATCTCGGATATCAACAAGGCACTCTGCTACCAAAAACATACAATTGATTATCTGTGTCGTTCTGGGGCGAACTCAAGATAGGCCGCGGACACTATAAGCAGCAATTGCATAGGTACAGAGAAAGTAGGAAAACCTTCTCCCAAGACTAAAAAAAAAAAATTAAACAAAAAACAACCCAGCAAAACAGAATGTATTGCAATGTTGCAAATTCACGCAACGCCAACCTAAAAGCCAACCCCTTTAAAATTTAGGCCCGAAGACCCCAAAATAGACTCGAATTTTATTCATGATAACACATTTCGAACACGCGGAAAGGCCTAGAACACTGTTAAAGATTCATTGAATTTGTTTTGAATGCTCACGCACACGGAAAAAAAATCTCGTTTACCACCAACTTTTCCAACATGCATTCCCGTTTCTTTTATAAGTTCCTGTGGGCGTGGAAAGCGTTTCATATTTTAGCACCCTCCGACGGAAGCGGCACTCACTAAAACCCGATTCCCTACTTAGACAGGAAATGGCTCTCCCAAGTGGCCAGGGAGTGGGAAAAGAACGCTGGCTACTTTTCGAATGGTGTCCCACAGCGAAACCCGCAAAAAAAAAAAAAAATTTGACGTTGAACTGCCCACAGCCCAAAAAAGGTTTGAAGCTGCAACTACAAAACGCTCTTAGTTTTATAAAATCTCGCAATTTTAGTTGAAACTTATGGTAAAAGTTATCTCAGGGTAGTTAGAGAGAATTTTGCAAGTAGTAAAGCGGGGTTTATGGAGTAAGCCACCCCTTCCCTCACTTTAAGGAAATTTGTTTTAAGTTTAGGCCGCCACGATACATGACATAAGTTGCGTGACGTTTGTCTAGGTCAGATTAACTAACACTTTCGGCCCTGAATTTGACCTGTGATCAAAGGCAGAAGCTGTATTGTTCAGTCATCTTACTCTAGACCTTTGAGACATACCGAAGCCCGCTCAGCATACTTATACACCGAACTGACCTTTGAGACCAAAAAGCAGAAGCCCTACATCTTAGCCATCTTACAATAAACTCTCGACCTTTGAGAAAAGGCTGAAGACTTACCACACGGCAATGCCTACACTGAACCCTCCACCTTTGAGATCAAAGTTCAAAGCCCTACCACTCAGCATACTTTACGCCGAACTGATTTTTGAGACCAAAAGCAGAAGCCCTACATCTCAGCAATCTTATACTAAACTCTCGACCTTTGAGAAAAGGCTGAAGACTTACCACACGGCAATGCCTACACCGAACCTCCACCTTTGAGATCAAAGGTCAAAGCCCTACCACTCAGCATACTTTATGCCGAACTGGTCTTTGAGACCAAAAGCAGAAGCCCTACATCTCAGCAATCTTACACTAAACTCTCGACCTTTGAGAAAAGGCTGAAGACTTACCACACGGCAATGCCGACACTGAACCCTCCACCTTTGAGGTCAAAGGTCAAAGCCCTACCACTCAGCATACTTATACACCGAACTGATCTTTGACACCAAAAGCAGAAGCCCTACATCTCAGCAATCTTATACTAAACTCTCGACGTTTGAGACAATGGGCCGAAGACCTGCCACACGGCAGAACTTACACTGAACCCTCCACCTTTGAGATCAAGTTCAAATCCCTACCGCTCATCATACATCGAACTGACCTTGAGTCAAAAGCAGAAGCACTACATCTTAGCCATCTTAGACTAAACTCTCGAGTTTTGAGACCAAGACCGAAATCATACCTGTTAGCCATCTTACATTAAACCGTCGACCTTCGAGACCAAAGGCTGAAGCCATACCACTCAGCCATACTCACATTGAACCTATGATATTGAGACCAAGTCAAAGTCCTACCACTCAGCATACTTACACCGAAGCGATGTTTGAGACCAAAGGCAGAAGCCCTACAACTAAGCCATACTTGCACTGAACCCTCCACCTTTGAGACCAAAGGCCAAAGCAACCGCTCAGCATACTTACACCGATACCGACCCTTGAGGCCAAAGGCAGAAGCTCTATAGCTCAGCATACTTAAACCGAACATTCGCCTATTGAGACTAAAGGCACAACCTTACGGAGCCATAAGTTCAGGCAAGCTTGAACCTCAATCCACCATCAGATAACTCCTATACTCATGATGGAACAATTCAGCTTTCGTTTCACGTAGTAACCGCACAGTTCAATACCAGGTGATACCGACCATGGATCCAATGAGTAGTACAATCTGTCCGGAATCCTAACTCGATGGGGGCAAGGGGACCTAATGGAAACTCAAGACACTAGAGCCTCTGGTGAGACAAAAATTATCGTCGACGTGACGTAAAAATAACGATAGTGAAGCGAGTCGTTTCAGGAACGAACTCTTTCGAATTGATGGCTCCTTCGATTACTCTTGTTGGGTAAGCTTGCCGCGTCCAGTTCCCATAAAGAATTCTGTCGTCAGAGTAGGATTTGGGGCTAGAGAAGATAATTGTTTCCTGATTTATATTTCTTAACAGTAAAAAAAAAAAATGTGTTAAATAGCCGTGTTCAGAATATGACTGTCGTTCCTGGGTCAATCCATTAATAAAGTTACCCAGCGTTCTCCATCTGGATG
>JAHWFP010002134.1:45908-61408 GCA_023313725.1 Lithobius niger | reverse complement strand
CCCCCCCCCCCCCCGTTTATTCGTAGGAGGGCATACACGTAAAATTTCTGTTGCTGATGAATTTTTTCGTTGTAATTTCCTGGTTGGTCTTAAAATCTGGTCCTTTCCCTGTACATTTTAAATGACAGCTGTAAAGACAGCTTTAGTGAACGGGCATTTTTTGGGCCGGGAGGGCGGGGGTGGGGGGGAGGAGGAAACGTACTTCGAGAATGACCCTTTCGGCAATCACAATTTCTAAGACTCCTCCCTGCTGTGAGTGTTTACCGGTTGTGAAGTTGTCAATCTCACTACTGTGTACTGTATTTTTTTTCAATGTACTTTCAGCCTTACCTCCTGGTTCCTTGGCTTCTTCCATCTTTCATGTGCTGACTATGTTATGGGTGTGGGCATAAAAGCAAATAATGCGTTCATCGTACTTATTGTATGAAACTCGACACAAGATGGGTGTAAGGAACATACGAGTTTTATAGAACATAATTCTTAACTTTTTCCTTTCAACTAGTGGCACCTTGTCGGTGTAGAGCGCCGCTTACCTAATTTGGTTAAAAGACATCATCTGCAGCTAGTCTCAACAGTCATAGGAAAAGTGTATTTTTCGGGGAGGAGGGGGGGGGGGGGGTCCCAGTATTTTTGGGCCTTGAGTGGGAAGGTCAAGATTTTGTCAGGGTTTTATTGAAAATTTGATAGTCATATTTTTATTCTGTCCACTTCTCTTTCCCCTGGTCGTAAATAATGACCGATTCCTGATAATAAAGCTCGTATAATTAATTCCCCCTTCGCCCCGGTTTGTGTTGGGGCCTTTTAAAAAAGTCATGGCTCTTGGGCCCCAGGGCTGCCAGGCCGGGCCTGTGTGTGGGGATTTACGGCTGGCAGATACAGCTGACCTTTACCAGCACAACCTTTTGATTGTGCGACTGTCATGCGTTATTCTAGCAGGCAGCTTGAATTTTATGAAGTAAACAAAAATTTGTGCAGTTTCAACTATTGATAGCAAGAAAATCCTACAAGCTCGTTATTCCATTCTTTATTTAACTGTCACCACGAATGCCGTTTTGGTTTGTGATTTTGTGTGAATTACAAATTCCCCCACCGTAGTGCCGTCACTGTACTTCAATGGCTAGGAAACCAATTCTGTGTTACTTTAATGAAATTCGTTTCGGATGAAATTGGTAATTTTTATTAGTAGCTTTTGTTGTTGCCAGTTCAGAGGAAATTGTATAAAGGAGGAGGAGGGCGAATATTTTTACTGGGGCTCCATCTTCGATCTGGCCCTATACCTGGAAAATAAAGCAACCACGCCACTGTGTGAAATTTTTACGATCATTACACATAACTATTTTAAAAATGAGTTTAAATTTTCTACAGGCAGAGCAGATCGACGTAACAAAAACTGGTTCAAGTTACCAGTTTGGTGGAAATCATATGGCAAAAGGGGACAAGTATACCTAAGGTTTAAATTTGAGAATTTTAAATAATGACACAAAGGTCAGAAAGTGAAATTTAAAAAATGGCTATTGAAGGTCAAACGGTTATATGCTTTTGGCTTGTAAAAACATCGATTTTTTTTCTACATGAGACGTTTGAATTTTGCTAGTTTTGATGTAATGTCCATGGTTTTTTTTTAGCACGACTTAAGTGGTATGCTTTGTAAATGTTTGATTTAAATGGTTTTAATATTTTACTTTTGATTGAGTTTATGGTGCACATACAAGCTCCTTATACATAGAATTATTATTAATATTATTATTAATTTTCCTACTATTAATGCAACTACTTACTATACTACAGCCAAGATTTGCTAACTTATTTATGTTTTGAATCGTCAACTGACGTGTAACTGCAAAATGCGGAACTCGGTAAATCCTCTTGAAGGGCAACCTACGTGAAACTTAGCCACAAAGTATTCAGAGGGCGATGGTAAGTGAGTTGCTGTCGTGTCAACCGCACTCATGAAAGAATGATAAATGACTTATTCATTACAAAGTGTGTGACACCGGAGCACATTTCCGGACAAGGGCTTGGTATACGGTTGGACGCCTGACGACACACCGCAGCCAAAAACACGGAATAATTACGACGACAGCCTTAATGCAATGTACGCAATGATCTCACGATCCATTCTCATAGCTACGAGCTGTACCTAATTTTAAGAATTTATAGGGTCGGGGGAGGACAATTTGTGTTGAGATCCTTTCTTAGATACATTCCTATTAATTCCGACGGTCTAAGTTTATAGAAGGCCCCATGAGTTTTATGTGGGAATTTTTCAACTAAGTTTTCAGCCTAAAATTAAACTAAACTACATGAAACTAGCTTGTATTTTATTATTATTACTTTAGTAATGGGTTTACTTTAGATTTGGGCTGAAAAATGAGCAAAATTTACCAGATGGAACATGTGGCGCCCTCTGAAAACTCGGAGGGAACTAGCAGTAATGATTGTAACACGTTTCAATAGAGGACTTTTTAACCTCTCCCACCCTATAAATACTTGTTAATATGAAATTTCAAAATGGCGGTAGTTTTGGCTTCGTCATTCGTAACGATACAGCATCTTACGAGTGGTAGTACCAGCAGATGCAAGGATCAAACAGAATGATTGTTGGCTAAAACTAAAAATGTTACTTTTAATGGATAAAATAATACTCCGGTATCACCTATCAGAAAACATAAAACCAACTTCGACTTTTGATATAAGGTAAGGTGTAACTGAACCGAGTCAAAACAGGAAAGGCACATTCCACACTGGACCCCGACCACCGCGTTTGGTGTCTGCGTCCCGACTTGTGCCCACATGCAAAACCTGACCGACCACCTTCCTTCCATGCTCCTTTCCACACTGAACCCCGACATCGCGGCCAATGTCCGGACTTTACTTAATCTTTCTCTCGCTACAACATTTTCGGTGCTATCGTTGTATACTTTCTCCCCTCCCTCCTCCCTTGTATCTCGCTATTGTTTATCAGCGATCAAGAGTCAAAACGTTACCCTAAAGCGCGGGCAGGTGCTCCGACCCTTTCCACACT
The DNA here is from genome assembly GCA_023313725.1 of Lithobius niger. NCBI lineage: Eukaryota > Metazoa > Arthropoda > Chilopoda > Lithobiomorpha > Lithobiidae > Lithobius > Lithobius niger. Next base: position 58,383 of record JAHWFP010002134.1, on the reverse strand, counting down.
AAAACGCGTGGCTGGAGTCGGCGTCGGTCCCGACTTCGAGCAAGAGTTGAAAGTCGGGGTCGGGTCCGGACCTAAGTCGGAGTCCAATATGGAAAGGTCTGGCTCAGGCCCGGGGCCCTCGCGTGGAACTATAGGGAAAAACTCGATTCAGACCATAGCTTCTTGTATGTAAGAGGCTTACATACACCCCAAAAATGAACTACCTAACATGCGGATTGAACTGTGAAAGGTACTCGTGATGCGCGATAAGCGAATTTTAAACTTAAAACATTGCATTGACACCAAATTGTTAAAGTTTAACAACAATAGCTTCATGCTACGTACCTCTTTGTCCACTCGACGACAAAACAAAGGCTGCGGAGGTATAATTTCATGAATTTCAAACAGAAGAAGAACCAAGGTACGTGCGTATTGTACTGTATACTACGCTATCCTACGGCGTTTTCTATTCTCATGAAAAATGTGTTAAACGATCGTTTGACGTAGCAATAAATCGTCCGAAGATTTCACTGATACTCATTTAGTGATGCAACACCGGGAAATCTTATAATGAGAAGATTACCACGTTCTTGTGAATCCCGCTAACACTAATCAATGCTATGATTGGGGTATTTCGTTCTTCGTGCTTTCACTGCAGCGCAACGCTTGGACGACGCGTCTCGCATGCTACATGAAACTGAGCTTGAGCCTTTTACATACAGGAAGCTATGGTCAGACATAGCATCAAGCAACAGTATGGCTGGGAAAGACAGTTGCAAATCCCAACTTCTCGGAGTATAGTACTCCCGTGGCTGAACAACGATTTGGAAACATGTGATATTTTGGCAACGAGTCTTCTGGTAAGGTCTTCTGAGAAGCAGTTTTGGTCTGCAGAAGGATGTCAAGGAATTCTCGTGATTCACGAATTCATTCTCACTCTTTCCTGAAGTTACGGTCGTTCGTTCGTTGTGTTGATGTACCGCCTTTCTTCTACTCCGTCACTCTCATTAGAAAACGTAAGGGACATTTGAAATTAATTTTTGTACTTTAGTTCTTTTTCTGAAAATCCGTATTGAAAATTTGAGATCACTGCCAATTTTGATGCAGTGTTTCAAGAAGAGGTTTGACTGAATGTTCACCTTTGGTTATCTGCGTAATTCAGTACTAAATTAATGCGAACGTAGTTCCTGGAGAAAGATTTCACAGTAAAGTGAATTATTGAGGTTTGAGCCGATATTGAAAGGAGAAATCCATACCGATGGTTTAAAAATGCTTGAGTACTAATTTCTGTCCCATATCTCTTGTTTCTCGGAGCTGTTTTGAAATGAATCCGTAATTCATGTGCTGTTTACTTCGACGTTGGGACGCCGTTTTGGTTATCGTTGCGTGAATTTGGGAAATATTTACGCACTGTTACGCAGGAAAGCTTTCGTATTTATGTTTCTACAGCTTTGAAAAAAAAATCATTGAAGCATTAATCCAGAATTATTTAATTCGAAGACGTCACTCCTGGAATGTATTTTATATGTGTACTTATTGTTATTAATAGCAGTGACTGCGATAGGGGTGGGCCATGACACCCCCCCCCCCCATATTTCACGCTTCCGCCACACGACCCCAACACTCGGGTCACCAACAGAAAAAAAACTAAAACAAACTGCATGCTAAACTTGACATCACATAAATAAACTGGGCTTTCTTTCTGACATAATCATTGATCAAAAACAGTCCTTGTTCCCTGGTATTGGAGTTCAAATTATAGTTCGTTGCGTTCGAGTGAACTCTAATCCGTTTTAATTCATGCACCATCACGGCTGTGAGAATGGGGATACGAGCTCTAATGTTTTTTTTCTCAGTTTTTTGCTCAGTTAATTTATTGTGTATGTTTGTGCGGCGTATTTTACAAAATAATTGGGCTGCACTGAAGCTTACGTCACATTTAAGTTGAATTAAACGGAATAAAAGTGCCTAATGCGGCTGCCTTGAAAAAAAAAAGTCCTTGGCCTACTCCGTTTCCAGATGTGCCCTCTGCCGCCCCCCTCCCCCGAACAATTCAGTCCTGACGGCGTCAATGATTAATAGCAAATTGGAGAATTGAATTTGTGTCTGATTTTTTTTTACTATAGAATGGTAGTTTATCGCACAATCACTCGAAGTTTGTTATGTCAAACTTGTACAAATCAACAAATACAAATACGTGAAAAAAGGAACTTGATATACTAACGCTAATATGGGGTGCCTTCGAAAATTGACAATTGAGTTTTTCAGGTTTCTCTTAGATCATGGAGTAACTCAAAATAAGTCAACCCTGGCACTCCTGATCAAGCATTAGTATACACGATCATTTCACTCTCCTATAGGGAGTTAATACACTATTGTATGCGCGGCGTATCTTGAGTCCTGCAAGCATTTTATGAGCGGATACGTTTTCCTGGAGGGGGCGGCGTTAATCGCCGGCCGCCATTGTTTTTTTTTAACCCTCTTGGATATCAACAAGGCACTCTGCTACCAAAAACGTACAATCTATTATCTGTGTTCGTTCTGCAGCGAACTCAAGATAGGCGCTGACACTTTAGGGAGTTAATGCACGCGGTCGCGAGATTTTGAGTTACTCCGGGCAGTTGGGTCAATTTTCGAAGGCAGCCCTGGTGAACTAAAGTAAAAGGCGATTATTAAACTACAAGCACGTCTGTGGATCGACCAGAGTGAGGCAAATAAAAAAGTTGACAACCACAGCAAAAGAAAACAATACAGAGTTTTATGGGAAAGGAGTAAAAAGCGAAGGTTCATCTGGAAATATTTTAAAGGCTCATGTGTGCTTTTAGCGTCCTCTTCCCTTAAATTCCATTAATTTTTCAACGTTAAATGTTCAGGCAGGCTGTTAAAAAGTTTTCATACAGTGTATTCTCTGTTACGTTCTCCATAGACGTTTTTTTTGAAAATGGTACTGCAATACCGGTAAAGGCTTTTCCTAAAGTATAAGGCTTTAGACTCATCCTTAGTTTTAAACGTATGGGTGTAGTATAGTTACTGAAGGTCGCAACATAGTGTCTCATTGTTTTAAATTGTACGAGATTTTAATTGCGAGTCTGAAATTTTGTGAATCTATTTGAACACGTTTGGTGTTTTGATAAATTGGAGTCTGAGAGCTTTTTGAGATTTTTATGTGACCCTGTTTTGCTGAATAAATATAGTTTCGGTTAAATTTTAGGTTTGCTTGTCCTTTCATGTGGTTTAGAGTGTAGAATTTCGAAAGGTGAATTTATTTGGCAGCTAGCCAATTTGCCCTTTGTATGGATGCTCTCCCTCTGCAATCCGCCCCAATCCCCCCATGAAATTGCGAGAATCATACTTTTCAGATGGCCGTTGTTTAAATGTTGATGGCTGTAGTTATCATACGTATACTAGAATCACGTATACGAGTGGAGTCTCTTCCAGTTTAGTCCCTTCCCTTCCTTCTTCCCCTCTCCCCCTCCCCCCAGTCCTCCGTAGAAACTCGCGACACACCAATCGCTTCATAAGCCAACCCTTGTCACAAAGTCGTATAGGAGAGAAGCTGTGGGTTTAGTTTCCCGGCTCCAAACCAGTCGATTCAGCAGCGCAGAAATCTTACTTTACCAAAGCAGTGCTAAACGGCATCAATTTTCCGGCACGCGCGTGAACTGGCGTTGAGCCAAAAGGCGACACACGTTTTCTACCCCAGTAGGCCTTGGTTTCAAGAAGCCACCTCCTTTCCAGCTTCGAGGTCCTTCAACACCGTTGTACGCGAAGTTACCACATGGAGTAATCGTAGCGCAAATTATATGTTTCGCACCTATTTATTGGGTTAAATTCTACACAGTGTATTTTCAACGCGTGTTATACTAGAAAATAGTTACCAGTTATTCCACCAGACTCGGAATGGCCATAGTGCCTTTGTGCCAAGGCACAGGCGTCCTTTGGTTGCCACACTTCTGGCACCCCTTGAGTACTTTTTTCCCTCCACCGAAGAAAATTGAGTGCCCTATTTCGGATTGTTTTCCGGCTGGTGAAAATGGTAAAAAATCCCCCCCCTTCTTTCTTTCTCCCCCCCCCCCCCTTCCACTCAGCAAAATAGTGAACAAAACTGTGAATAGTCAATAAAACTGAAAATGAACCAAACGGTGATCCTTGAAATACAGAAGACGTTTTAAAAATGGACACTGAATCCAGAAATGTTCGCCGAATATTAAAACAAGCAAAAGCTTCCGGGACTTGGCCCTGGACTTCGCATGGGGAGTTTATAGCACTTCCCCAGACCACCTGGCGATGGTTGGAGGTCAGGCCTACGTCACTATCAGAATATTGTATAAGTAAGTTTATATGGTAAGACCCCATGTCATCCCTCCAATGGCACAGGCGCCTTTTCCTCGCCAGTCCTGCTCTGCGTCCCACAATCGTTTATGCACACTTTGGAAGGAAAGAATCGAATAACAACGAAAAAACGCTGGTTCCACGACGAAAAAAACTAAACAGAACCCGCCTTCCCTCTCTTTCCATCTATTCTCCTCGCGGAAAACATTGCAGTGCCCCTTTAATCTTTCAGGCTTAGCCATTCGGGGCACACCTACATCGGCGGAGATTGCAATTTCCTGGTCTCGACTAGGTTTCCTTTTCCGACCCGAGTGGGAGTCATTACGAGTCACGTGACATACAGCGTGATGACGTCACTTACGTAGCGCCTGAATGTTTGCAGATTGAAGGTGTCAGCTTGGCGGAACAAAGGTACGGGAGAATTAAGCAAACCCTTGTCGTTAACCCAAAGGTATTTGCTGGCCTATCTTCTTTATTTAGCAAGGAGTAACCAGTTTCTCCAAAGGAAAGGTAGCGAAAATAAATAACAATAAAAAAAATAACAGCGTATAACTAATTTTAATTGCTGAATTCAACTTCAATATTTCGTCACTACTTGCCCTTTCCCAAATTTTCTTATTCTCTTGACACACTACCTGTTATGAAACGACGGTTGAAAACCTGGCATTTCACAACGGGTCGAGTTAAAATATTATACAATTGTGTAACGTGGTTGAAAGGCAAATAAGCACACCAATGGTTTGCATCCGAGTCAACCAGTTCAACCCAAGTGCTAGGGGACACTTAGGAAGCATACACTTTAAGAAGACTAACTAAGTACAGTATTGCATTAAATTATAGCTAAAACTTACTTGCCAAAGTTTGGGGACAGAAGAACACACAACTGACATGAAGATTAGCATTGATCCAGCATCACAACATTAGCCTAAACATAAGTTGGAGTGCCGAAGTCACGACCAACCATATAAGCCTTTTGTCTATCGCTAAAGATCCCAATTGGTGGGCGCCCCTCGGTATTTATACACGATTGGTCGCTCACCATTCCGGATTAAAGCCTTTCGTAATTCTACAGAAATGGATGTCAAATTCTATTGAAGTTGCATCTTGATCGAAACTGGCAAATTCTTAAGAAATGAATGCAACTCCCCCTTTTTACCCACCCACACACTTCACTAGAATCCTGTGTGATATTACCAGTTACCACACAGTCTTCTATTGAAATGCAAAGATAATCATCTCTGGGGCTGGTCGGCCCCAGCGCCAGAGGTGAAAGTTAAAGACGATGCCATAAATTTAGAATATAGGGCAACCATACATCCTCTAATAACATGAGACATGGCTTCTATTTAGCAGTCCATAGGAACACGTTACAATTGTATAATACAGTATTATAATATTAAATATTAAACATTATGGCTTTTAGAATTTCGAGCTCATTTATTATAACAAGACGTAGACCTAAACTTGAGGAACCCGACAACACAGCCACGCTGAAGATGACTTTTCGTTGGGAGAAATAGTTTTATGAACTAATAGAACGGTAAGCATGTAATTAATATTAATTACACAAAAGATGTTTAATCCTTTTGTTATTATTTATTTTGAATTGGGATTTATTCCAATAAAACGCTCCTAGCTTTTGTGGATAATACCGCTAAAAAGGTTTTTGCACTCAGCTTGTAACCAGAATAAAACTAACCCATGATGTGAGCGTTTACAAGATTTTGAAGTTACAAATGTTTTGTTTTTTTTTCAATAAAATTTTTAGAAAAGCATTGCCTCTTGGTGCCTTTGTTTGCCTTTCAGATGTTAACTATGTTACGGGTATGGGCATGCAAGCGAACAGTGCGTTCATCATACTTTTTGTAGGAAACACTCACATTATGCATGTAAAAAAAATTGGTATTTTATAGAACATGTTTAACAGGTGACCGAAAAAAAGCCTCGGGGAAAAAAGCCTGGTAAAAAGCCGCGGAAAAAAGCCCCGGAAAAAAAAGCTGATGGAAAAAAAAAACTGATGGAAAAAAAGCTGCGGAAAAAAGGCTCTTTAATAGGCTCTTTTTCCACGGCTTTTTTTCCATCGGCTTTTTTTCCATCGGCTTTTTTTCCATCAGCTTTTTTTACCGGGGCTTTTTTTCCGTGGCTTTTTTTTCATCAGCTTTTTTCCCCTAGATTCATTTAACACACGCTTTTCTGTCGTTAACAACTAGACACGTTTTCCTTACAACTGGTGGTAACTTTTTGGTGTGGAGTGCTATTTAATTTTGGATACAGAAAGCCATCTGCAGACAATCTCAATAGGCATAGGAAAAAATGCATTTTTTGGGGGTGGTCACATTATTTTTTTTACCTCGAGCGGGGGATGGGGTCAAGATTTTTCTCAGGATTTATAAGTGGGAGGGCGTCATCGAAAATTTGGGAGTCACATTTTCATTTCTTCCAGTTCCTCCTCCCCCCCCCCCCCCTTGCCATCAATAATAAGGTGTCCCTAAAACCAAACAATTCTCGTTTTCAATGAATTGAATTGACAACTGAATTACCTTACTGAGATTTACGAAACGAAATTATAAGTAAATGTTAGTAAGAAACAGAGAACAACAGTCGAGCCAGCACTGTTGTTCCCTTGTCGCTTTTCACAGTTCACAATAATGGGTCTTGACAAAGGGAGTGACAATCACGTCACGTTACGTTAGGGAAGAAATAGAGCAGAGTGTGGATACGTTCCATAACAGACCTCTCACTTATCCACTAACACCTAACCACCCCTATGTCTTTAGAGATTCGGATTTTTTCCTATTGGGTGTGGAGATAAAACATTAAAAACACATACAGAGTAGCCGTCAAGCCTCAAGTGCTGGTGATGGCTACCCTGTATGTGTCTTTAATAACTAAAGTGCTTTTTAACTTTCTGCTTTTTGAGATAAAACATCGCAATGTCAAAGTACATGATAACCTGTGCCACACTTTATTTTCGTGTTAGAAATTCAAGTGCGCACACAGATGCAACGTGTCATTAAAAAAAAGAAACAGTCAGTTCAGAACCAGGATGCATGGATTTTAATGACGAAACGTTTCTACCATACGGCTTTGTTTGCATATCACCGTTCCTTCAGGATTACTAATGTTGACTTACATGTCTGGAGAAAATATTTCTCAGTAGTCTGGATCATAGCAGAAAACGCTCACCACTCCTTTTTAGCCCTTTAGACATAACGGCTAACAAGGTAATCACACTAATTCATCTATGGCCACAGAAGACCATGCTTGGTTCGCCAAATTCATAATAAATTGCTTAGTAACACGTACAAAAAAAAACGACAACAATAAAACTATTATCGCACTAGTATCAATAGTTACAATATGCGTCAAATAATACCAGCAAATTATCATTGTATCAATTATAATTAGTCAATACACATTTTTAAAAGATAAATATTTCAGTGGAGACGTACAAGTTTTGAAGTGGTAAAAAAGCTCATGGGGGCAAGCCCCCCCCCCCCCCCCCCCCCCCCCGTGTGTTTGGTTATTTCCAACGTTAAATGTAAAATCAGATGTAAACTCAAGTTTCCCCACAACAGCTAAACCAAGTTAGGTTTAGTGTATTGAGTGCACGGAGGGACAGCAGTCTACGACAGCCATTATCGACCAGTGCGGAGTACCGGCAGCCTGGAGTCAGAAATGGTTTCTGCAATTCACGGTTGAAATTGAGCTGACCGTTTGCAGGACAACATATGTTTCCACATTAAATCCTCTGGCCAACGGTTAATCCTCTACATTGTGAGCTGCATCTCTACTCTGTCGGCTGCAAGTCGGTCACCATCACTGCACTGTTGCTTTGATAACGACGTTTACAAAGAAAGAATGTTGTACACGTTCCACCTAAACACGCCTCCATAAAATGCGAACGTCAACATGGCACCAACAGATTAGGGGTCTGCGAGCATGTAGATTAAGTGAAGTAATAGTGAATTTTTTTTCTAGTACCCTACCCAGCCTGACCTACACCTAATATGTAAGTATTCAACCCCAGACATACTTCGCACAAGATCATACATGGAAAATTCAGTACTTTTAAAGACTTTTTTTTCAAAACCAACATTAGTTCTCAGAACTTTTCCAAAACGAACACAACTTTTTCAAGAACCTTTATAAACCAGCAAACTTCAAATATCTTTAAAATGTTCGTGTTTAAATAGAGCATGAGAGATAAAAAAAAAACCGCATAAAGTAAGCCAATTGAAAAAATTTTTGGGTTTTTTAAATTCGTGTTTTTGTTGTTATAGATTAGGTTGGGCTGTTGCCTTGGCTCGTATGTCACCAGGCACTGTAAGGAGTTTCACCAGAAATCGTTATTTTTCCCTCCTTCGGCTTTTTTTCATCATTTTTTTTTCATCGGCATTATTTCCGTAGGTTTTTTTTTCCAAAATTTGTTTTCGTAAACAACTGATGAATACGCGTGGAGCAACAAAATTAAAAAGATGAACCCAACAAAATTTTGCTCAAGAACAAGTTAGTGACACAAAACTGATGTCAAACGTCTTACGTCAGGCTCTAAGAATTTCTCAACTGTAACTAACTCAAACCTACCATTAAGACGGGAAAGCCAAAGGCTCACAAGTGAAATAAATACAGATGCAAACCTATTTACGTTGCCTTTTGGACTTATATGTATGTATTTATCAAACCTACCACGTATCCAGACTTGCGACAATTGCATTCCCCCTCTTATCTTTAATAACGATAACAACCGTGATGCATCTTCCAAACTCAATTCCAGTTCCAGACAGAATTCCAGCTGACTTGTTGATACAGCGCCCCAAACTTCACATACCTGATCATATCAACTTTTTCGATCAGTTTCTTGATTACCGCTTTGTTGTTCCACCAAACGGGCGTGTTGCTACTGTGACCCCCCCAATCTTCAAAAACTGTTCCACAGCAGACCCTTTAAATTATCGACCTATCAGTATTACCAAGAATTTATAGGGTTTGGGAGGAGAATTTGTAACTCGAAAAAGTCCCTATTGAAACACGTTAGATCGGTCCCCATTAGTTCAGTCCGAGTTTTCAGAGGGCGCCACGTGTTCCATCTGATAATTTTTGCTAATTTTTCAGCCCAAATCTAAAGTAAACTAAATTACAACTAAGGTAGGCTAAATAATAATTAAAAGCAAGCTAGTTTCGTTTAGTTTAGTTAAATTTTAGGCTAAAAACTGAATTGAAATACCCACATAAAACACATGGCGCCCTCTATAAACTAAGACTGAACTAATACGACTGTATCCAAGACGTTTCACTATGGGTCTCAGTCACAAATTCTCCTCCCCAACCCTATAAATTCTTGGTATTACATGTCACTTATAAAAAAATTATTCAATTAGTTATTAAAACCATATCGTTGATTTTTTAAATATGCAGCATCTTATCTCAGCAGGTCAGCATAGTTTCCACAGTGCGCACTCCACAGTAACGAATCGTTACCTTCATATGCTGGTTGTTTTTATCAGGATTGCATGAACCCTACCCTCAGCCATCACATAAATTGGCTAAAAACAGTGTTGTTGGGCCCACTGCATCTTGTCGCTAACATGGAACAGTCACTTTAATATTGTCCAACACTCTTTGTTCCTAAAGGGAACACTTTACAAGCTCCCAATTATAATTATTTCCCAAATTCTAAAGCAATAAAAACAATCCAAAAATAGATTTCGTTTTTGGTTAAAACGAGATGAATGAACGAAGGAGTTTAGCCTACTAGAGTGCTCAGGCACCCACTCACCCTCCTTCTCTCTCGCTTGGTCTTACTGAAACAACACGAAACGAAATTTGCAAAACAAGTAGGTTTACCCTTTTTGGTATTCCATACAGAACTACAAATCAATGAATTTTCTCTTGAAAACCTCACGTGCGGCACAAATGGTGGTACCACCTACACAGAGAATATTGAATCTGTTCTACGGGGAAGTAGGGGACTATTCTGGTACGGTAAATATAGAAATGGTTACAGAATTACACCCTGTGCGTAGGGTAGAGGAGGTATTTTCTGATCTTGCTGGGTACAATAGATTTTATAACCTAGATTTGAGTGATATCTTCCTTCAAATAGAACTGCATGAAGATTTTAAACTGAATTTGTCGTAGCTATTAACAAAATAAAAGGCCTATTCGTTTGGAATATGATGCAATTAGGATTTGCGGGTAGCCCTGCTATCCTTCGGAGAAGAATGGAGGAGTATTGTTAAAGGATTGTTCTAAAGCCATTTGTTGATGCCGTTGAGGCTGGGAAAGAATTAGAGCACGATCAAAATCTAGCGGTTGTTCCGACTAGTTACGAAATAGTGGTATGAAAGCTAAATGTAACAAATTAGTATTGGGAAGTCTTAGGTTAAATGCCATGGATTTAAAATTAGTAGTGGAGGTTTGCTGAACCTGCCCGATACTTGGCTAGCTATCAGTGAATGCCCTGTACTGAGTAATGTGCATCAACTGCATTAAGGGTTTATAAAACAGTACGGTAAATTTGTACCATATTTAGCAGCTATCATACTCCCATTGAATAGCCTGTTAAAAGCTGGCCAAAATTAGTTATAGAATGATCAGTATAATAAAGCTTTTCAAAGGCTAAAAACGATCTTTTCCAAAGCGATGTGATTGGCACATTATGACAGTATACTTGAACTTAAACTGAATTGTGATGCGTCGTCATATGGCCCCATGAAGCAGAATTGTTATGTGTATTACCCAATGGTGTAGAGAGACCTACGACTTTTGCATCACATACCCTAACATCTACTAAGATGTGCACAATTTCATAGAGAGCCCCTCAGCTTAATTTTTAGTGTGAGATGATTCCATCAATATTTGTATGGAATGAGATTTACTTTGTGTACAGATAACCAGGCTCTCACCTGGATTTTTAATTCAGGGAAAAGTATTCCCATTATGGTCGCAGATGGGATACAGAGATGGGCATTATTTTGATTGCATGTTTGTATGACATCGAATATAATTATTAAAGGCTCACGAAATCATACTACAGGATGCATTTGCTAGTTTATCACTTGAGTAGTATGAGCAGTCTGGTATTGAATCTGGTGTTGGTAGAGTCACGCGAATTACAAGTGATAAGTAGACAGTGTAGCCATCTTACCTGGCCTATTGGAAGCAACCATTAAACATGAAAATCATTGTCTAAAGTTTTACGTTACACTAGGTTTTGTAGGCCTGCAGAGAGTGTGACTACGAATTAAATCTATACTTTGTTCGGAAAACTGAGCTTAACATTGAACAAAAATTGTTTATTTGGTGGAAAAGTCATTATTTCTTCTGACCTTAGAAATCACATTCTGAGGGAAGTGCATGTTGGTCATAGTGGCATAGTGCGCATGAAATCTTAGCTAGATCACATGTTTGGTAGCTTCTGCCAGAAAAGCAGGAATGACCACATACATGTAAGTGGCCCTAAAAATATGTGGCCTTGGCCACAGGGTTATTGCAGGGACGTTTTTAAGGGTGGGGGGGGGGGGTGGGGGTCACACTCCTCCAATGTTTGGCCAGTCGGCAAAATTACATAATTTTTGGTCAGTCGGCAAATCAGTCGGAAAAATTACATAAATTTTTGAACAGATGCAAAATTATGTCGGTAAATTTCTTGTTTACACCCCTCTGACTTTTATCATTCCTGATGTCTCTGGGTTGTTGGGACAGGCTGCGTGCCGACTATTGTGGTCCCATTTTTGGAAATATGTGTTTAGTACTGATTTGCGCGTATTCAAAGTAGCCTGAGGTTATACAAATGCAGTCAACTATTTCTGAAACTACTATTCGGACTAGACGGACAACGGTCCACAATGAATCTCTATGGATTTTGAGCAATTTATGCCCAAAAACGGCATTGAGCACATCACAGGGACACTTGACAACCCTTCAACTAATGGTGCTGTGGAAAATCTAGTTCAGCGCTGCAGGCGTGCGTACACTGCTGAAGTCGACAGTGGTCAACACACAACTAAGCTCTGGCTTGCTTCCTTTTGACTTTCAGAATCACTCCATATTCTATGACTTTGCAAACACCAGCTAAACTTCTCAGAGTTCTTGAAGTTCGTACAAAACTGTCAGTTTTACATCGCGACTTGCGGGAGAATGAATTGAAACATGAAGTGCA